>JABUQX010030234.1:15000-37500 GCA_015478945.1 Trachelipus rathkii
AAGCATGTGAAAATGTAAAATGATGAATAAGATATAACCTTCCATAAGGGTTTGCTATATATATTTTTTTGTGACAATTCATTAATATTATAAACATTTTATCTTGTTTGGAATAAACTGAAAAGCAACCAGGGGCTTAAAAGGCTCTGAAGCTCATCAAAGTATACAAAGAATTATTAAATGAATTTTAATTTGGCTACTTAATATTTGTTATATAATAATAAAAAGGAATTTTGTTGTCCTTCTAAAAGTAATAAGTGCTTTCATGTTTTTAATTTCATTTCCTTGATGTAGACTTTTATGTGTAATAATATTTTAGTACATTTAAGAATCAAATCTTGTCAACTAAAAGCGCAAAAATTATTTTAACAATAATAAACAGTAATATAATATAATAATAATAATATTTATTAATAAAATTTATTAATTAAATAAGCATAGTTATACTAGAAAATCTCGAATTACTGAGTAGGCTATACTTTTTTCTTTTTCCGTATTTATATAACATTGACATTTGCAGATATACAGAGTGATTATATAAATATATTGTTATATATAGCTAGGTGAATTTATTGAGAAATATTTTTATCTGACATTTCTTATAAAATATTACAGCTAGAAATAACGGTTGGTTTGAATTTTCAAATTTGAGGTCTATGTATTTGTATATAGATTTTGCGGGTTTATATTCCTAAAACGCTCTGATTAATATAATATAAATAAATTAGTTCCAGGTTGGGTTAATAATTTCTGCATGTATACTTACTTTACGGAATATAATTTGCTCTTAAACGGCTTAGTAAAAGTAAAATGACTTGTTCAAATATAAATTTAATATTATTAACTCAAAATAGTCATATATTTAATTATATTATATATATATTAATAATGTCGATAATCTGACTTTTCTCAAAAAATACAGAAATATACGGTGATTTTAATTGGGTGTTTAAATACTAATGTAATTATTTATTATCTATTTATAATATAATTTTTATATTATATGTATTATTATATTATATTATTTTATTGTATCTATAATTTTAAAAGAAATTTTAATAATCAATAAAAAAAAAAAAAAAAATAAAAATAAAAATATCAGAAGCAGTTGCAATAATAGACATAAATTATATACTTAGACTTATTGTTCCAAATATTTTTAATCAACTATATTAAATTATGTGTTTAATTAAACAATGAATTTTAATCAATCAACTAATATGTATGTAATAAAGCAAATAATATTTAAATAGTAGATATATATTATATATATATATATTATAATTATATATATTATCTATATATATATATTATATTATATAAAAATAAATATATATATATATATATATATTATATATTATAATATAATAATATATAATATATATATTTTAATTATATATTAAATATTATATATATATATAATATATAATATATTATATAATATATATATTTTATATATATATAATTATATCACTCTAACTATATTATCTCACATAATGATATATTTAAATTAATATTATATATATACTATTAATATATATATATATATATATTATATATATATTAATATAAAGTAAATATTTAATATATATATATATATTAATATATATATATATATATAATATATATATAAATATAATATATATATATTATATATACAGTAATAATTATTAAATAATAATATATATATATAATATATATAATATTAATTAATTAATGATAATATATATTATATAAATTTTATAATTAACTATAAAGATTATATTATGTATATTAATATATAGTATATATATATATATATATATATTATATATATATATATATATATATATATATTATATATATATATATATATATATTCTATATATTATAATATATTATTAATAATATATATATATAATATATATTAATATATATATTAATATTATTATACTATTTATATTCATATGAACAAAACTATATATTAATAATTGAAAAATATATATTGAGTAACATACTTACAATATAACTGATGAATTGTGACACACGCGGTCTCTTTGAATATATCAGAACACAAGACTATGATATGAATATTACTGAATACATAAGCGAACTCAATATCGCTTTATCATGTTAAAGCCATCCATTCAAAATAATCCAAAATAAAAATAACTTCTTGGAAGCAAACTTTTTTGAGGAGTTTATATATAACTAGAGGATGTTATTATCAATGATAAGCGTCCGAGAGTCGTAGTAGCATATCTTACCATGTTTTTAAACATCCCCTTAAATACCGTTTCAGGATACTTTGCTTAGATAACATCTGAGACAGGCTACAGTGGGGCAGTTCATCGCGTTACATCTTTCTTCATACACGTTCTCTTTATTATCTCCAAATTGAATACCTAAATAACCTACAAAAGGCCTTAGGAATAAGTGAACATTTCAATATAGATAACTTAGCATTTACTCCTCTAAATTAATACTATCTTTTTATAAATATATATTATAATATATTAATATATTATATAATAATATAATATAATATATTTTATATATAATATATATAATATATATATATATATAATATTTATATATATTAATATAAGTATATATATATGCTGTAATATAAGTTTTATTATAAATATATATATTTATATAGAAAATTATTTATTATTATATATATTAGTATGTTTATATATATATTTTAGGTATGTATTACGTTGTTATTTATTAGTATATTTTTATATATAAGTTATTTCTAGATTAAGCGGATATATTAAGATACTTAGTGTTTTAATCATATCATACGCGTACACACGATCTTGTTATTTTATTATTAATATTTGATTATAGGAGAATATTATACACTCTTCCAGTGAATTCATGGAATTTCTGAATACTTTCCGATTAATCTTATCTAATTATTACTGTGGAGAATATGGAGTAATATCTATTTCACTCAGATAATTAATAATCGTGAGTTTGTACTTTTTCCTTTTAGATGAGTCATTCGAGTTATCGAGTGAGGTACAGTGTTATGTAATAACTCTATCCTAACATATATTCGGAAACAGACCGAGGTACAGAGCGTAATCAAGATAACTAAATAGTATAAGGCAAGGGTTGATTTGCTTATTTTCCTTTATAATTTATAGATTTAAACAGTTAACCCATATATATATACATGGTTCATCAAACAATTCTTACTTATTCTCTCAATGTAATAAGAATAATTTTTATATTTATTGTGTATCACATTAGTGTTATTAAGAACTGTCTCATCTCCATGGTGGCGAAAGGGCTCTCTACCTTCTGAAGTGGCTGAAGAAGATTCTATTCTCTCGTTATAGCCATGTTCACCAATGTTTACTCTATAATGACAAAGTTCTTCTCGTCATTGGTGGTAGGTGAATTATCTTCGTCATCATAATATACAGAGTATAGATAATTGCATTGAACTTAGTATATACTGTAATTGAGGAGAGACATGTACTCATCAATTATATGACCTCACTCATTCACGATAATATTATTTGAAACTCACGGGTCACGCACAAGAAGTCGCAAGAAACATGTGAGAGAACTTTATAAATCTCTGCTCTCATAAGCGATAAGTATCACCATTTAGGTCTAAAAATTAGTGTAGATAGGAAAGTTTTACATTTCACTCAGAGTGGACACCAAGAACACTGTGCTTCATCTGAGAGCTCTTTCATTTACACGTATAGTACACGTTTTTCTGTGGAGAGCTGAAACACTTGCGTGATTTGCTATAAATCGATCAAAAGTGAAATTGAGTTTATACTGAAGGTGGGATGAGAGTATATAGTCAATTGTATCTAATAAAAGTTGTTCACGTAATTAATATACGTGAATTACATCTCATGTGGAGACCTAAGCTATAAGCGCGACACAGTAGACTAATAGTATATATACTCATTGTGACTTAAATCACAGCATTTGGGAGCGAGATCTATAAAGGGATGAAAATTCGTCTTCCAGGACTGGACGTTCATCCAAACTTAATACATCCTGCGCAGTACTGAGTGAGTGAGTGAGCTATATAGTATTTATATCTCTTATTATATCCTTTAAATTTTTATCGAGAGTCTAATTAGTGATTCATAGTTATTCGTTAAATTAGCAATAAGAGTTGTCACTGTTTGTCACTCAATATTAGTATAGCTTTCACGTGAGTGCATATATTCCTGCTAAATAGACTTTATTATATTAACTTATTCCTCAGTTATGGTATAATATTACTCTTAATTCTATTATCTTATTACTTACAAACTATAACACTACCTCTCTGCCTTTGATTTATCACACGTAAAAAGTGTTCAATTTGCACGCTAAGTATTATGAATCGTTACACACTAGAGAAAAATACAATTGCTTATCGTCTAGTAGCGTATTACTATCTCCTTTATTTACTGCACTTAATTTATAAATCATTCATAAATCTTCCCTCTCACTTATCTATTCCTATCTAATCTATATATATACCTAGTGAGATAAGCATTTTACACTAAATCAGATCATAACCGTTATTAATTATTAAATCTAATTTATCACATTACTTAATATGAAAGTAACCTTTATACCGACTTATGTAAAACTTATAAATAATCACATATCTATTATAGTGAGTCAGAAAGAGATAATGATGATTAAATATATCATCAATCTTTGTTTATAAAGATCTTATACTCACAAAATCAATTTACACGTCTTGTCTCAATTATCGCGTTTGGGCATCTATAATCTCACAGCTGCTCTACATTAAATTGTAATTTTTTGTTTATTTGACACTGCTCTGTCCATTGTCTTTGGACTTGAAGTCTCTTTATGGTGAAGCGTTCTTGTGTCCTGAGCGAAGACTGTCTCTGCGGAGTTAATTTGTTTTTATCAACCTTCACACCACCGAGTGGTACCAAAAGTATACATGGAGCGCTGAGAGAGTGTCGCATAGATGGTGATATTATAATCATACCCACGACTCACACGAGGATAAGCGAATTACAACGATCGCCATCTCTAACAATATCACGAAACCTATACGCACTTCAGGCGTATCGAGAAAAGCCGGAACTCAGCGCAGAGTTGAAATCACTTTTTAATAACTACACTATACGCTGTGCGGTAAACTCAAAATATTAGATGTAGTATAACAACTGCTCAATTATCAAATAGTCTACAGTTTGATAGGTATTCAAAATAACCCCTTATAGTATATTTCACACTTTATGCTGTATGGGATGTGAGAACCTTGAGCCCTTAAAGCAGAATATGTAAACGTACGAATAAGTAAGTTTTTGACGACTACATCTAGCCACGTATGGACTTAAAAAGTAAATAATAGCGCCGAGAAATTAAGTTCTACTGTGAATTAATTAGAATATTAGTCACTACCACCCAACAATGGAATAAACGACAGTAACTATATACGTCCTACCCGCCAGATCGGCGTAAGCGACAAACAGGGCACCGCGCAGAGTGAATACTTTATAACCGGGGAATATATTGTATGTATAGCAACTGCTACAAATTCAAACGCAGTGTGATAGGTATTCAAGAAATAACCCTTAAGTAATTCACACTGCGGGCCCTAATGCAAATGTCCCGCGTAGTGTATTGACGACCACGCACGATGGACTAAAAGTAAAACGCGAGAATTGTTCCTGTGGTGAATATATCACCCAACCAACAGGAACCACGACGCACTCTACCCGTCCACGTCGGGCGTTAGCGACACAACAGGGCACCGCGCAGAGTGAAATATTTTATAACCGGGGAATATATTGTATGTATACACATCTGCTAACAAATTCAACGCAAGTGTGATTAGGTATTCAAAAATACCCTTAACTAAGTAATTTCACCGACAGCTGGGAATTGTGAACCTGGGCCTAGCAGATGTCCGCGTAAGTGTTTGACGACCACGTCACGATGGGACTAAATGTAAAGCGCGAGAATTGTTCCTGTGGTTAATATATCACCCACCCAACAGAAAAACGACGCACTCTAATCCCGTCCACGCTCGGGGCGTAGCGTCAAACAGAGCACCGCACAGAGTAAAATACTTATTAACCGGGGAATATATTGTATATATAACAACTCTTCTACACCTAACCGCAGTGTGATAGGTATTCAAAAATTAACCCCTTAAGTAATTTCACACTGCTGGGATGTGAACCTGGGCCCTAGCAGATGTTCCCGCGTAAGTGTTTGACGAACCATATATATATATAATATATATATTTAAACATTCATATTTAAACTTTTATTATCTCTCTCCTTCTCATATATATATATATATATATATATATATATATATATATATATATGGCTATTTATAAGCTGTTGACTCCAGGAGCGAAATTACTATTTGTTATCGTTTTATTTTTATTTAATAATAATTATAAATGAGAGTAAAATATTCAATTAATTTTTGAGTTGTAAATAATACCTATAAAATCCATAATTAAACCGACAATTTAACCACTAACCTACACACAAAAACATAAACACACAATATATTCCTAACCTATGTTTATTAGATTAAACTTGGAGTGCACAAACACCGACCCTTCATAATATGTCACCTATATTCATTATACTACACTCCTACCCTCACATATACGGAAGATCTAAGAAAAACCTTCTGCTCATTGTAGAATCAACTCTAAGCCTCTTGACGACTATAACCACGTTTTTATCGCGTCTTTCTCTCGTCCTCCGTCTTCATATTTTTATGTTCTTTACTTCCCGTAATGTCTTTATTTACTATTAAAGTTAATTGCGATTAATGCAATATTAATTATGTAGAGAACAAAAAAATTCTCTTAAATTTAGGGGGATTAGCCAAAATGTCGACAGTGAAAATGGTCGATCACGAATATGATATATCACTCTTATATAATCTAATAAAAAAATTTCTACGTAACTAAGTCCGCCGCGGATGTTAGGTTAGGTTAGTTTAGTGAGATATCTTAAGTGAGTGATAAGTATATTAGTAGTATATATAGGTTAAGTAGTTAGGTTAGGTTCTAGAGTTAGGTTATAGGTTATGAGATATATATATATAAAGTATTTAGTATTGGATTCTGTATTATATGGATATTAGTAGTATTATGAGTTTAAGGTTATATAGGTTAGGTTATGTTTATTTTAGAGTATGGATATCGTGAGTTAGATGTGAAAACTATCACTCATAAATATAATCTAGTATCTTATTTTTTTTTTAATACTCAAAATTTCGTGAGAACCTAATTTTTCCTTGTACTACCTATAATTTATATGTGGTTTATAATGATCCAAAATTAGGAGCATCATATAATGCGACGTACCATGAAGAGTGGTTCATCCTCGTCTGAGCTCGGATTACTCGACTCTGATACTGTGGACGAGTAGATAATTTGGACTGAGTAATATAGTGCATATGAGGGTTCTTTACTCCTCTCGGTCTAATCGTCTCATCGCGATTTAGTGAGTGCACGCTCAAAGAGTGTGGTTAATCGATCGATCTGAGCTCTATTGATACTCGATATATTGAAATATATCGATATATCGTTAAAGTCGAGTTTGGAGTGGCAATATAATTATCGCAATTACCTCTCGAGATTGATTATTTATATCTATATTACTATCTATGAGTGATTATCACCTAAAATTTAGGGTGATAAAACTAATTTATTTTATTTTAAACGTTTTTACTTAGAGCTATTTATATAATGATACTACTAACACTACGTCTAGTTTCATAGTATATAGTTAACTATATCTGTACAAATTATAGTATATTGTAGTATCCTAGTGACCTAGATTTCATCATTATCCGGGGATTATTCTTTACAATTCAAGTAAATGGTTTTAAATTCATATGAAAGGTATAAACTATTATTGAGAGAGGTATATTTTAATAAGTATATTTATCAAATTAATACTCAGTATTATATAATATTAGTATGTAAATCTGTCTACCTAACCACACTTTATCCTAACTTACGACTTCAAAGCCGTTACAGTGAGAACCCTATGAGACCTAAAGATTTACTCGCTCCGTCTTGTCCTAACCACAAACGGAGACTATACACTTCGATGAGATTTTGTAGTTTCTCAAGAACACGTACTAACCTAGATAACTTGTGTTTTTAGAATATATAAGATAAATATTATAATATACGTCATAGTATATTTATATATTACATAGTAATATAAATATATAAACTAATGTTTAATATTGCTACCCAAACTTATATTAATTATAATTTATTTAACAAATAAAATTCACTAATAGAAAAATTAGTCATATATATATATAACATTATACAACATATATACCCCATGCAATTTTAAATTATTAAACTATGTTATAAAAATTATATATACTATATACAAATGGCTATAATATACTCACTGTTTAAAGTAACATTGAGACATCCTTCGCAATAGTCTTGCCAAACCATTCAAAGGAACTGAGTCTTGTGCTTCTACTTGATATATGATTGACTAATTTACATGGATAAAATATTGGAATATTTCTCTGAGCCCAGTACAAATTAAGATTTTGAATGAGAGCGACTAATATTGAACTAGTTAAATCAATAACTCAGAATCATACGTCAATACATCCATCGAGTAATAATACTCTTTGGTTAAGTTATATTCACTATTGGAATGATCTATCTTTCTACTACGAGGAACTGAAGTCTTCACCTAAACCATTGCAATCACATTATTCCTGTAGTGAAATAACCCTAAATGGCTCAAAATACTCACTGTTTAAAATAACTTAACATCCTATAGCAATAAGCTTTACAAAAATGACTTAAGAAACTGTGTTGTTGCTTTCATAATATTGATTATTCACTATTATTTACAGTAGAAAAATTATATTGAGAAAAAAATAAAAAAAAAAAAATAAAATTTTTTTTTAATACTACAAATAACCAATTATATATATTTTTTTAATGTTTTGAGAAACATACTAATTATAGATAATTAGATCATATAAAATTACATATTTAAAAAGATGCGGGTAAATATAAAACTTTAAATTGATAAATATTAGCACCCAAATAGCGAACATGACCTTGGTCAATGATTCAGAATTCAAAATGGCGCCACTTCTTTGTTTATAAAAATGACTATTTGAATAGGTCTCTGTATGGGGATTCAACCAATATTATATATTAATTTCAGATATCAATTACGGTTTTAGGACTATACAAATATATATGAGCTTACCAGACTGAAATAGAATATCCAATTAATCCATATATTATAATGATATATATATATATATATTATTAAAACATATATATAATTAAGATAATAAATTTATGTATATATTATTATATATTATATAATTATAATTAATATATTATATATATATATATATAATAATAATATAATATATATAATATATATATATATATAGGCTCTTTCAATATTTATATTGCAATGGTTTTGTACGACAAATTTATATTTTTTTCTTTTTTTATAGGGAACAAATAGATTTTAATTACTTATGAATTATATGTAATATTGTCCGATAGCAATGTTTGAATTGGTGTCGAGTTGTAAACTTGTGGTCATTGAATCGAGAAAGTTCGAAGTATTTTTTATATAGAATTGTAAAAGAGAAATCACATTTTTGTATAATATATGATGAATTTGTTCTTATTATAAGAAATTATTATCATTCGAATAAGAGTAGCATGAGTTCTTAGCGACAAGAAATAGACGCAGAATAATGGATATTTAATGCTAGCAGAGAGTTTAGGCAATTTAGCATGATTGTACAAGAATTATACAAGATTTACAATTCAACATAGCAAAGATGCCAACATTTTTCTCGTCTCTTTCTTTTTCATATACCAACACTAAATTAACGTGTCAAATAGGTCAGAGACATGCTAATAACAGAAAACACCAACTGAGCAGGTAATTTGTAGAATTACTAGAACGATAAAGTTATTAACTGAAAGTGAAAACCTGAGAATGGAAGAGAGGAAACGTAATAATCACAATAAATACAAGAATATAGGGGGCCTCGAGAATGTCTGCGGAGCGCCGGCGAGAGTAGATGGGTTGGGAATACCTATTTGAATTGAGTAGCTCCACGTATTGTGTAGGGAGTGAGGCGGAGTAAACAAACAGACACCAAAGATGAGCAATAAAACAGCGGGGAGTTCAGAGAGAGAACGCCACTACACACGTAAGGAGCGCGCGCGGAAATAGTCTCACCACTCGTCGTACCGCACGTGAAACACTCAGATGATTGAAATTCCTGGTATTCACCGACTACCTGCTATCTTTAGCTGTTTAGAGCGGGACGATACTATAGTCTTAGTGCAAATGCTAGAGGGAAACAATATATCAATGGAATTCCCATTACTCATAGTTTCACATTATGTATAAATAACAAATAAATTATAATTGAGTTACGTAAAGAGATACGTAAATACTAACTCTGGTCTCAGTGAAGTTCTTATCATCATATGCGCGTTAGCCTTGAGACGATTGAGAATATTCTTAATATGGTTTTGATTGATCTATCTTATTATATATTTGTAAGCCATATATTAACAAAAAAGAATGAAAAAATAAGATAAGATTCACATAAACACCATTGTGTAAAACAGAAAGGTCCTATACTATATATAAACTGTACCGGTCAATTACTATTCTGGTTATCTTTGATTTTTAGTATGTACTTTAAATATATAACGGATGAGAACTATGACTACTATTAAAATATAACTAGAACCAACATATCATATCCCTTACTATATATAATATCGTGAGTGCACTAATATAGGATGAGGATAGTAGGTGAGTAAATACCTAGTATATATGGACGTGAAGTGGAATTGAGAGTAAATGAGTGTAAGTTTATTTAGATATATATATAATTTTCAGTTTGACGAGTTAAAGCAATGTGAAGTCCTAAGCCTATAATTTAATATAAGAAGTTTGTGTGTGTGTGTTGTGTGTGTGTGTGTAGGTGATTTGGTGAGTTAATAGATAGTGTGTATGTTAGTAGATGTGTTGTGCTCGAATGCTGAGGTGTGGTGTGTGTGTGTGGTGATAGTTGTAGCATGTATGCGTGCGCGAACATAGAGTGAGTTAAATCTTCAGACCGTATGCTCTGGTGAACATATCTTATTCGTTCATCATATATTATAGACTTAGTACTATTTAAAGTTTAATAAAAGTGAACAAACGACTCTGAAATATAAGAGTTTAGACTATACGTGATGACCATTCTGCAAGACTATTGTTCTTATCTTATATACAGACTGGATATATAAATATACATATTATATATAATGATAGTAACTCAGAATTTATCGTTATTTATCGGCATCGTTTTTTGTAGGGAGAGAGTCACAAACATACTCCAGAGAAATGTCGGTATTTATTAATGAAAGTATATTTTTTTTTTGGAAATTTTTTTTAGTGATATTAAAATTAGAGAGGTATTTAAGATACTGCTGAACATTTATTATGAGATCATCCACCGAAAATATGTATAAAGAAAAGATTTGGGCTGTTCAATGTTGAGCTTTAGAAATCGTTGTATGAATATTCTAATCTGTTCTCACTAATGATACGCCCCAGACTACAGTCGAGATCACTAATATCCACAGTGGGCAGATATTCTAGTCTAAAAATTTGTATTCTGTACGACCCATCGTATGGATACTATTACGGTCCTCTGATGCAAAATGTTATGGCTTCGCACAAATATACTGACTATATGGTTATATAGCACATCAATTGCAATTTCATTGGAAATTTTCTAAATTATAAATGTGATATTTATTATGAAATTAAAGAGTTACATATTTTAATTACTATTTATAAGAAATTTATTGCATATATAAGGAAAGAATTTAGGTTTCAGGCTTTAAATTCTTGAATTTGAGGAGAAAAGTTCAAAGAGTACAAAACAATATTAACAATGTACACAATTTATTGATATAAGCATTTTCTATATTATATTTAGTTTATTCACATCTCTGAGAGAGAGAGAAAAATTGAAAACTATATAATCCCGAGAGTTAATATAAAAAGATAGCTCTTACATCTACTGGAGATCTCTTTTCAAGTAAAGCCATTGTTGCTAAGCTGGACCCGGGTACTTGTGCTTTAAAGAAGAAGGAATATGTCTCTTCGGAGTATGAATGATAAATCGCTATCCCCTAATTTTCTATTTAACATACATATCACACATATAGAGAGTCGAATAAAGAAATATTTCGAATCAAGGTCATTCCTACTCAAAGAGAGACCTGACTCTCAAATTTATTAAAGAGGTCCTCTTAAATTAAAGTGAAAGAGTATCAAATTTTTACATTCAAACGAGGAACTCTAATGAAATAGATTAACTGCTCAAGCTGATAAGATAACTGCTCTCTCTCTCTCTCTCGGAGTCTATTCAATTGTATGCATGATTCACATCGTCCCCTAGTCGTTTCCATCAGGACCTCCCTCGTTCACTCATAAGCTCGGTCACTTCTTATCTGCAACACTTTACGTTTTTTCATTCTCTCATGCTTTCTCATCAATTCTTCTTCTGTCTCTTTCTTTACTGGGTGCTCGTGCTCACATACATCTATATTCTATCGTTCATACGTTTAAGTCTAAAGTCTCTTCTCACATACTTTCTCATCATGCTAGTTATCAGGTCTTAATCAGTTTATCGGTGCGTAAGTACTTAAGTCTTTACCGTCGCTCAAGTCTTAATCCGTGCTTCTAAGTAAGGTTACTACTTATGCGCGTAAAAGTACACATAGTTTACAAATTTATTTTATCAGATATTCACACCTGAATATTTCTCTCGTTCTTATTTTTATTCTTTCATAGCTTGCGTTCTCTTCTCCATGTTCATCTCCCCATGTGAACTTCTCTCTCGCAGTCCCCGGGCGGTGCTATTCACTCAGGCGCACCAATGTCACTCTCGGTCTTCCCAATACAATTGATGAGACGGTTTCATAACTTAGCTTATTCTCGTGTTGTCAGTGAGTGAGTGCACTATTACTTAATAATCGATATTTATGATTTAAAACACACATCGTGTATCCACAAGGACTTGAATATATCATACACAACAGTTGCTGCATATGATCATTAAACCAGCCGAAAACTGGCGCATATTTTATCTGTGAAATTTATATGTATCAATAAATTTACTACCGTGTGTTTGTGAGTGTGGCACGACATTATAGCCAGTGTGAGAAATTGGAGGTTTAGAAATCACTTCTTATCATATACACCAAGCATCTTCTTCGTCTACAAAACATTTTGAGTCTGCACATTTCTGTCTTCTGCTTCATTGAGAGCACATGTTGGATGTGCCAGTAATATTTAAAGTTTAATCTTATTAAAATAGCATCTATAACTGGTTGACATGAGAGAGAGTAACTATAGAGTGATAAGAAAAAGTTTCTGAACCGTCTTAGAAGAATATAACAATAATTAAGATATAAATAAAGTTAATACATTGAGGTTGACTCTTAGGTTATGCAAGAGAAAATATTCGGCTTTGATTAAGTGTTAAACTTTTTCATTAGAATCAAGCGCAACTCCCCAGACTATGTTCGTTACAAATAATAATTATATGTTCTCACCATTATACTCAAACTCTGGACAGCGAATGGCGAAGAACGTAAACGGCTCTCAGATCTGGAGATGGTCCTTAAAACACGATTTGGCACGAGAGGGATACTATTTTTTCCTTGTACTTAGACCACTACTAATATTATTGTCCAGCTTCCACTAATGACAGGAGTTGAGAATATAGTTAGTTTATAGTACTTTTTTTTTTCCACAAAATTTTCGAATAAGGACTCGTTAGTTTCCGGAGTCGGGATTTGGCAACACCGGGCCTTGCAACTCGGAAAGAGATTCTATCATGAGCAGCAATATTTCTTAAGGATTTTTGGATGGACATGAATATAATGTAACATAAAATATTTATGTATTAATGTATTTGGTAGTGATTTTGGTAATTGTATTATGGGCAATCGTAGAGATAAATACGTCTCACGTTTTCTTATTATAATACATTATAATTTTTTGTATATACACACAAATAAACACGTGTGTGTTTTTTGCTAAGATCGTAGCTGTCAGATCTAAGTATATTTTATATTTGTAACCCTACGCAGCTCTATTTAGCATCGGAGGTACGTCTCAAAAAAACTCTTAAGATAGGGGCATATTTCAGATCTATGATCACACATATGAAAAAGACAAGTCAACCATACATATGAGTCTGCTACTTATATATGTAATGATAGATTTATTTACTCATATTGTAATTACAAATTACAAATATTAACAATAAATAGCTAATCCATACTTAATTGTTGGTTTGAGACAGACATGAATCTCTTGTTTTCTGTGTCTGTTGTAGTGTCATTTATCTCGTAGTATAAGAATTTGAAAAACGAGATGAGCCGTGAGTCTATTTAATGTAATGTGCATATAATGAGGTTTATATTTCGTACTTTTGAAATAGAGAATTATCACTTAAATATGCCCAAAAAAATTTTTTTTTTAAAAAATATATATTAAAAAAGACTAAAAGGAGTCTGAACAGGGAACATCCTTGCAAGAGAGAAGTCCAATGACTTTATGTTTTTCTTCGTGAGACGAGCAAATTCAAAATATCCAACGATTGAACAAGATCTAGTTTGTAACAAACTCTTTAGACTCTGATTTCTCTATCCCTTGTCACCATCTTAGTAGTAGGTTACTTATAATATGTAATGCATAAATAACCTATAGTCCAGTTTGAAGTCTAATATATATTAAACCAAGAGATCCAATCAGACCAATTACTTATTAGTTATATAATAGATTATTCCTCGAAGAGAAAATCCTGTAAAAAGGGAAATTAACTATTATTTGGTGAGTAGGTTTAAATAAGGTATAATGAGAATACTATGATAAAGAATAATAGTTTATTGGCTCAGAATAAGAGGAACTTATATTCTAATAAAAAAATAATAAAAATAATATAAAAGAATAATAAAAAAAAAATAAAATAAAAGAGGTAATATGCATTATATGACTATAAAACTCTTATTATAGATTCTTATTTTATTTATATCATAATATATATATATATATATACTATACTATTAATTTTTCTTTATTTATCTAAAATTTTTTATCTAGATATTCTACTACTCTTGGACTATTTTATTTTATGTTTGTGAGATATCATTTATAAATCTACTACTATAAAGCGTATGAGATTTGATAGAGTAAGAAAACTATGTGAATTGAGTTATGAATCGTGTATTGTAGTATTGGTGTAGAATTAGTAAGTATGAGAGAGAGAGTTAGAGAGGAAAGATGATAGTGAGAGTGAGGCACGAGAGAGAAACGTAGATGAAGATTGTAGGAAGAGTAAATGGATAAAGAGAATAATTTTAAATAATAATGATTATTGAAGCTGAAAGTTAATGAACATGAAATGAAGGGAAGACTCGTATCAAATCAAAGTGAAATTAATATTTTATTTTAACTGCATGGCAGAAGAGGGGGCATATATAACGGGGGTTACGCCCCCATCATCGTGGAAAGCTAAAAATAATTATATACTTAAATATGGTAGAAGGAGTTAAAATAAATAGGTCGAGCAAACTTTAACATGTATGACGGGCAGTCGTATTAGGGAATACAAATCCTACAGCTAAAACAATTGAAGTAGCATTTTAAGATGCGAATGACATTATTAAGTTCAACGCGAATGTAATAATTAAATTACAATAGAAGTCTTAAAAATTTAAGATTTTCATATTTTTAATAATGTAACAATAAATACATTTACGAGAGAAAAAAAAGGGGATATGCCAGTTTCTGAAAATATTGAAAAATAAAACTATTTAAACCAAATAATTTTTTTTTAAACTCAAAGCGAATTACCCCAAGCCGTCAAACCGCAAAAATGCAACGAAATCACAGGGTCTTTCGGCCATGTACTGTGGGACGACGGGAGGACTATCGAGAGAGTCCCACTTCTGTCCGCGAGCCGTACGTCGCTCTGATCACCCCTCACCAAAAAACACATTATAAAACAATTATTAGCATACCTATAGAGCATGATAAAAAACACAATTTTTGCCAACTCTGGCACTCCTATCGTATTGCAGAAACGGCCTGGGAAGGGCAGTTGTTTCCTTACTCTCGTTAGATGTATTTTTATTAATCTATTATTAAAAATATGAAAATTTTATTTTATAAGACTTTTCTATTTTTTATTACATTTCCTAAACTACCCATTGTCCACACTGAATTACAAAAGGAATGTCATTTGTTTATAATGATGAGGATTTTGTTAGTATATTCTCTAATTACCACCAAACCGTCCTTACATGTAAGAGATTCTTTTATACGTAATTAGAATTAATTATTAAAAGGTAACGCCTTCCATTATATTAGTTTTTTAAAATTGAATCGGTATATTATTCATTATGGTGGAATATTATTTTGGGTTTGAAATATATATTTTAAAAATTAATAATAATATATTATATATATATATATCATAATATATATATATATATTTAGTAAAAGATATATATAAAATTATGAGTATAATATAAAATAAAGGTAATATAGTATAATTTTATTAATAATATATCACTCTATATATTAGTATATATATGGAGTATGAGTCTATAATAGTATATATTAATATTACAGTTAGTATATTAAATTAGTTTATTTTATTTAGTCCTCAGTGTAGAGGATTGCTAATTACGGTCACCGAACCTTCAAAAGTTTATTAATTAATGTTGAATCCACCGGAGCCGGAGATCGAGACATTTTTTCTAATATGGGGGCTTGGCAGATCCGGGTCGCCACCACACAAAAGACGCTATCCTTCCTGGCAATATACTTAACTGTTCTCCGGCAACTAAAAATTTAAGTATATAACTTATAGTTATATTAAAATTACTGCACGTAACTGATAAAGTAATATATTATAATATTTTATTTTCTTTATAGTACTTAACTTATGCTATTATAACTAATTTAATTATTTTGAATCACAAGTAAATTATTATTTTTATAATTATGATTTGTGAGGTATATAATATATATATTTAGCTCATAGGACATATAGAAATCCTCATATATTCCTGGATTGTAAATTTCAAATGTTAGTCAAACTATTATATTATACACCTATTATTAAATATCATTAGTCCTATTACAATAAGGTATGTGAGGCACAGATATATATATATATTACTTAGGTTTATGGCAATATATCAATACATTATAAATATATATTAATTTTATATATATTATATATATATATATATCTATATATAATATATATATATATAATATACATAAATCAAAAACTTGTCCTTTAAAAGAATGTTAACCTGATATATAATTATAATTATAATAGTATATATATATAATATATATATATATATATATAGTAATATATACTATCTATATATATATATATATATATATATATATATAATATATATATATAATATCAGTGGCAGTTTCCTGATTTTGAGGATAGGGTGTGATATTTATAGTATATCTATATATATATATATAATATATATATATATATATATATTATATATCCTATATAATATATATATATATATATATATATATATTATATAATATATATATATAATATATACTACATAACCTGCTTAATATATATAGTATATATATATTATAAATATAAAATTACTCTTTCCTACCAGTTACAGACGATATATATTATATATATATATATATATAATCATATAATGATTATTATATATATAATATATATATATATAATATTATATATATACTATATATATATTATTATTATTATTATATTTTTACTAGCCACTTATTCCCAGCATAACGGGGTAGTGGTAGTGGTAGTGTATATATAGTAATTATTATAAGTATATATATATATATATATATATATAATATATACTATATATAAATATAATATATTATATATTATATATATAACTATATATATATAAATATATATATATACCACATTAAAATATTAAAATTTAAAAAGTCTCATGGTGCAAAATCATCAGTGTGACTAAACTTAAAAGAGCACAATTTTAAGGTATTTGAAGAATAGAAAACGAGAGCAATAGAAGAGCGAGCGTAAAATAACACGACGGAAACGAGATATAAGGCAGTTCAAATTTTTTAGCGCACATGAAAAGCTTCCTTTTTGATACGGTAACTACTGTATAAAATAAGCTATTTGGAAGTTTAAGAGCATTTAATTTTTTTTTTATATTTTATTGAATAATTGTGTACAAAACTATCTTCATTTGAACAGATATTCGCTTATATCTAAAGTGTAATTAAAAAAGAAACTAATTAGCTTTTATAGGGTGTGCGGCGCACACCTAGCACCTATCAGTAACTTGTAGATGAAATATATTATATATATTATATATATAGTTATATATGTATATATATATATATATATTATATATATAATATTATATATATATATATATATATATATATATATATATATATATATATATATATATATATATATATATATATATATATAAAACAAAAGATGTAATCGATTTTTTTCGATTATTTCAAGGCAATAGAACATCAGAGTTTTCCAAAAATTTTTTTTTAATTAAAGGAAATTACGTACCCAAAGATAAATCGCAAAGATTGGAAAGAGTCATGGTATCTCGGCCTCAGCAAGGGATGACGAGGGGAGGACTTCGTCCCCCTCTGTCCTACCGTCGGTTCCAGCCCCTTAAACAAAATAACAATAAAATATTTTCTGGAACATGAAAAAAAAGCAACTTTTGGCAACTCTTGCGCTCCTTCTATTGGAGTTTTTAAGCTAACACGTTGACACACACTGCAGGGGTTGCCACGCGTGTTCGGTCGATTTTGTCGCATATCATGTTCTTTTTATGTAAACTATCCTTTTTAAGAAGTTAGCGCCTACATATATATATATATTATACTTATATAATATTATATATAATATATATATATATATAGTATAGCGTATTATATATATATATATATATATATAATATATAGTATATGTTATATTATATATATATACTATTATATATATATATATAATATATATATTATATATATATATACTATATATATATAGTATTTATATAGGTACTTTAATGATTTCGCCAACCACACAATAAAAAACAGAGTAGATGGTAAAGTTTGGTTCGCTAATCTATTATGCGGCAGAACTGCCATTCACACAGGCCTTTTTTTCTCTATTTATAATTCAATTTAAATTACTTTTAATATTTCAATATTTTTTCCCGTGAAGTTTAAAAAAGTATAAATAATTAAAGCGGAATGGAAAGTTGAAAAACATTTAAATATAAAGAATTTAATGTAATTAAATTATTTTTTCCTAATAGTAGTAATATCAGTGTTACTAGTAATAAGTTTCAAAATTGAAATTATATGTATGAAAACGTAAATTAACACTATTGGTTTGGCAAGTACGTTCAATGTTTTTGGTGTATGAGACTCATGTATCCTTTGTCTACAACAATTTTTTTTTATGAAGAGCCACAATTCCATATCTAAAAAACTACAACAGCTACGGAAAAATGGATAACATTGCTGGAATGCTGGTAAAATTTAGTGCGGGAAATGTAAATAAAAAAAAAAAAAAAAAAAAAAAAAACTCAAAAACTTTTTTGCTAGCTACAGGAAAAAGGAATACATTTTGGAATTTCTGGTAAAATTTTAGATAAGGAAATGATATAAAAATAAACATAAACATAAAAAGAATATGTTAATAATTATACGTTAATTGCATGAGTAGAATGGCCCTTTCTTGAAGAGCAGATAATTAGAAACTTTATATATACCTAAAATAGAACTTTCTATTAAATTTTGTATTTTTTTTTGTTTTTAAGCTAAAGAATACCCCAAGGGTAACCGCCACGATGGCAGGAGTCGGGGTCTCCTTCGGCCTTCCGGGGAAACTACGGGGTAGAACTAATTCCCCCCTCCGGGGAGGGTCTGCGGAACCCCCGCTCTTTGGTATTTGTGGGTGTCGCGGAGTTTCCCTCCGCCCCTCCCCTACGGGGTATGGAAACGTCCCCCTGTGTTCCCCGTCTGCTCGATGCCCCCTACATTGTCGTGTAATACCTTTACGAATAATATATATAATATATATGATATAATAGTATATATATATAATATTATATATATATATATATATATATAGTATATATATATATATATATATATAAATATTATATAATACTATAATAATATATATACTATGGCGACAAACGGCTCGAGCAAACATTCAAAAAAAATAGCTCAATTTACTTGTGAAACGTAGCCATCTCTTAAACATATTTGCCATGGATTCCAAGCAATGTATTCGCTTTCCCTGTAGCTATTGTAAAGTTTTTGAGATATGGAGTTGTGGCTCTTCTATGGCTGGCTTATAAATTATAATTACAATTATTATTATTATTATTATTATTATTATTTTTTTATTCTTATTAATATTATTAATAATATTATCTATTTTTATTATTTTTTGATTATTATTATTATTATTATTATTATTATTAATTATTATTATTATTATTATTATAATTATTTCGAACAAAATCCGTAAAAGAAACGCCTATCAAAAATTTTCAATTAAATTGCATGTAATATAAATTAATATACGCTAAAATATATATGTTCTTTTCTTCGTGTACTAAACTCAGTGGTCTCCAATGATGTGGGGTACTCCGTACCCTGGGGGTAACGCAAGAGTGGTACTTTGGGGTTACGTCAGAAGAAGGCAGACCACTATCCTTTACAGTGTAATGATCGTAATAAAATCTTGATGATGGAGAGAGAATTAGAAAAAGGGATCTTTAGAAATTTTCCAACCTTGTAATGATTTTGCTCTGAAGAATGAAGTAAATGGTGAACAAATAAAGTCTTTATATCTACAGCTTTAAAAAAAATTGATGAGAATTTTGTAATTATTTTACCGATCGTATCCCTAGTAATAAAAACAAAGGTTTCAATTGGTCATGAACCCATTTGCTGAAAATATAAAAACAGATCATCTTTCGATTGCATGTTCCCGACAGTTAATTGACATGAGAAAAAGAACAATGTTACAATCCGAATTTAAAGAAAAATCTTCTCATAATGGTTGGATGGGATGATCAAACGCGAATATTCAGATTTAGTAAGCACAGCAACGAATGCAATCTTACCATTTGGTTCTACACACCTGTGTGAAGTAGCGTTTCCCACAATGAAGAACAATTAAAACCAAATAGAAATAAATTAGAGTTAGAACCAGATCTTCGAATTGCATTAACAGAGGCCATCAAACCAGATTTTTCCGATATTACTAAACATATACATGTACAATCACAATTACTACTAACTCACAATTAAAATTAAATATATGTATCAATTTGAAATTTTAAATTTAAATTTATTTTATACTTGTTTAAAAAAAAAAAATAAATAGGATAAAAAATAAAAATTTAACTATATACTATATAATATATATATATATAATATATATATATATATATATAATTAATATTATATATAATATATATATATATATATATATATTATATATTATAATATATATATATATATTATATATATAATAATATATATATATATTAGTGAAGGGACGATTAATCGTCATCGTCAATCGTCCATCCGGCAAAATCGGCATATTTTTTTTTATAATCGTCATCGATCTGCGTCATCGGCGAAATTTCGGACCGAGTATTTTGCCGATAATCTGAACCAAAATATCTTAAGAATTTTTTAATACTTTTTGCCACCCCACCCAAGTAATAAATGGTCCTACTCCTACCTTTACTAATTTTAAATATTATATATATATATATATATCTAATTATATATATATATATATGTATACTATATATTTATATATAGTATATTATATATATATATATATATATATATATATATATATATTTATATATATAAATATATATATATATATATCTATATATAATTATATATGTATATATATCTATAATATATATATACCCCATTTTGCTTATGGTATGTATGACATTTCAGTGCCTAATATGGTTCGCCTTCCTGTTATGCGTTCATATCCCACTCATCTCATCCTCCAGACAACATTATCATATAACACATACTTTTATCCCACCCCCTCTTCTAGACAGACATCTACAGACATCTCTATCCCTTATATCCATACGTGTAGGGAGAAAAAATTGCCCACATCGTATGTCCTGCGTGTCGTAGAAGGCGAAAAAGGGACGGTGGTAGTTAGTTGGCTGCCTACTACCACTTATCTTTGGCTCAGGAAATTGCTAATGCAATTGCCTCGGAGAAAGGTCCGTGATTCGCAGTAAGCGGCCTTCTATCGTTCGGCAAAAATGTTATGAATCGTATCTGTATAATGAAAAGTCGAAGGAAAAAATG
>JABUQX010030235.1:2500-5000 GCA_015478945.1 Trachelipus rathkii
AATTAACTAATATTGCAATTTTTTTTTTTTTAAAAAATTTTTAACTTTTTTAAAAAAAAATGTTCATAATAACATAGCAACATTCTATTAAAAAATAAAAAATAAAAATTAATTTTTTTTTAAAGGGGAGGTGCACCTATTTATTAAGTGTTCCAGGCCCAATTTTACCCCTTAAAAATGGACAAAAATTCGGAATTATCAGCCAATTTTTACCCTATAAACACCAAACTGTAGATTATTTTGCCCTCTAAACGTTGTTTTCTGGTGTTTTTCTGTGTCTGTAAGTCCATTTCTTTCAGGATTTTCAATTTTTCCAAACCCATGTTTTTTGAGCATTTTTCGAATCAACTCCCAGAATTTTTTTTCGAAAATGACTTCACAAACTTAAAAAATAACCTGCATAGATGGGTTCCATTATCTACAAAAATCAACGAAGTACACTTTTCGATTTTTTGAGTTTTATGTGTTCAGCGTTGTCCAATTTCAAAACCCACTTTTTGGGGATTTTAAAATGAAAAATTGCGATAATTTTTTTTCCTGTTCGAGCGAAGTGGATAAAATTTTCAGGGCCTATGTAGTCAGAAGAGATGCACATTTCTCACTTAGATAATTTTTTTGTAAATGTATTAGTTTTTGGATTTTTTTTTGGAACAAATTTTCAAAAAAAAAATTTATTATTTTAAAAAAAAATTCCTTTTTTTCATATACAAAACATTTATCTAAGTAAAAAAGATGCGTCTTGTCCGACTATAATACAAGCCCTGAAAATTTGAAGTGTTGATCGACAGGTAGAAAAAATACATGCGCATCTCAATAATTTCCCTCTTTTCAAACGTTTTGAATTTTCGGGAAAGGGAAAAATTGATAATTTATTAATTTTCTACTTATCCGATCAACATCAAATTTTTAGGTGCTGTATAAACGGGGAGATTGACATCTTTTTTACTTTAGATAATTTTTTTGTATACTCAAAAGAAATTTTTTAAAAAAATTTTCCATAAAATAAATTTTTTTTAAAATTTGTTCCAAGAACAAATCCAAAGCTAATGCATAAACAAAGAAATTATCTAGTAAAAATGTGCATCTCTCTCGATTTATATATGCACCTAAAAATTTCAAACCCAACTTTCGCCCAAACAAGAAAAATAATTATCGCACTTTTTTCATTTTTAAAATCCAAAACAAGTGGGTTTGAAATTGACAACGCTGAGCACAAACTCAAAAAATCGAAAAAGTGCTTCTGTACTATTTTAGATAATGGTCCCATATTATGCATATCCTCAGTTTGAAGTCATTTCGAAAAAAAATTCTGGAAAGTTGTGCGAAAAATGTCACAACGTGGGTTTTGAAAAAACGAATATTCGGAAAAAAATTACTACAGACGCAGGAAAACACCAAAACACAACGTTTTTATGAGGGCAAAAACAATTCTAATAGTTTGGTGTTTTTATAGTTCAAAATCGGCCTGATAATTCGAATTTTATGTACATTTTTAGGGGGTGAAAATTGGGGCGTAGTACGAGCCCAATATTGGACCCTGTCCTTATTAACATATTCTCTATAAATTATCAGTTTTTCCAATGTTTCAGGAGTAACTATTTCTTCTATGGCGTTATGCGATTAGCCAAAAATAATAGAAATATGCATCTTGATTGGCTCCTACAGCACTCCTGTGGTTGGCTCCTAAATAGTGATCCAATTTTATTCTAAATTTTCGTTTTTTTTATTATTTTTGATGATTTTTTTGAACATCCTGGTTAAGAATACAAGAAAGTAGACTCGGATTCGAATCCGGATTCGGAATCGAGCTCCGAATCCGAATCCGTATGTGTAAAAATGCTCGAATCCGAATCCGAGTCCAGCAACCCTGGATTCCGAATCCGAATCCGTGTGTGTGGAAAGGCTCGAAATACCGAAATCCGATCCGAATCCAGCACCCTCGGATTCGAATCCGAATCAAAGTTTCCGGATTCGCCCATCACTGAATGATATATATAATATATATATATATATTATATTAATATATAATATATATATATGATATCTATATATATATATTATATATATATATAGTATATATTTATATATATATATATATATATATATAATATAAGGCTGTAGACAGGAGGGTCCTGGGTTTAACCTGCAAAATTATTTTACGATCAAAATTTTTGTTCCTTAAATCCTCAATACTAATAATAATAATAATATAATAATAATAAAAATAATAATAATAATAATAATAATTTAATAATAACATAACAATAACAATAAACAATAAACAAATAACAATAACAATTAACAATAACAATAATAACAATCACAATAAATAAAAATAAAAATAAAAATAAAAATAAAAATAAAAAATAAAAATAAAAATTAAAAATAAAAATAAAATAATAATAATGAATATAAATAAATAATAATAAATAATAATAATAATCAATCATAAATAATAATAATAATAATAATAAATAATAATAATAAAATAATAATAATA
>JABUQX010030235.1:10000-15000 GCA_015478945.1 Trachelipus rathkii
CGTATAAAAGGTCTTCTAATAGGCCTTCTACTCATATTAACTATAATTATTAACAATAATTCTTTTTATTTTATTTTATTTTTACATTTCCTTATCTAAAATTTTACCAGGATTCCAAAAATGTATTCCTTTTCCCTGTAGCTATTGTAGTTTTTGAGTTTTTTTTTTTTTTTTTTTTTTTTTTTTTTTTTTTTTTTTTTTACATTTCCCGCACTAAAATTTTACCAGCATTCCAGCAATGTATTCCTTTTCCCCGTAGCTGTTGTAGTTTTTTAGATATGATTGTTGGCTCTTCTAAAAAAAATTTGTAGACAAAGATACAGGAGCTCATACACAAAACGTTGAACGTACTTGCCAAACAATAGTTTTAATTTATTTTCATACATAATTTCAATTTTGAAACATATTACTAGTAACACTGATATTACTACTATTAGGAAAATAATTTCATTACATTAAATTCTTTATATTTAAATGGTTTTCAATTTCCATTGAAATTTAATATTTTATACTTTTTAAACCTCACGTAAAAAGATAAATATAAAAATAAATTAAATTGAATTTTAAATAGAAAAAAGGCGTGAATGGCAGTTCTTGCTGCATAATAGAATACGCAATACCAACTTTACATCTATGCTTTTTTATTGTGGCTGGCGAAATCATAAAGTACATATATATATATTATAGTATATTATAATATATATTATTAATAAATATATATTACTAATATATATATATATATATATATATATATATATATATATATTATATATATTATATTATTATAATATATATAATATATATATATATATTATATATAGTATATATATTATAATATATTTATATATATATTATGTCGGCGCTACTTCTTTAAACAGGATGTTACATAAAAAGAACCAATGACATATGAACAATCGCCGAAACCTGCTGGAACCCTGCAGTGGTTGTCACGTGTTAGCTAAAAACTCAATAGAAGGAGCGCAAGAGTTGCCAAAAGTTGCTTTTTTTTCATGTTCCAGAAAATTTTTATGTTATTTTGTTTAAGGGGCTGGAACCGACGTAGGACAGAGGGGACGAAGTCCTTCCCCCGTCATCCCTTGCTGAGGCCGAGATACCCTGACTCTTTCCATCTTGCGATTTAATCTTGGGTACGTATTCCTTTAAAATTAAAAAAAAAAGTTTTTTGGAAATTTTTATGTTCTATGCCTTGAAATAATCGAAAAAAATCGATTCATCGTTCGTTCGATATATATATATATATATATATATATATAGTGATATAATATAGTATATAATATATATATATATATATATATATTATATATAAATATATATATACTATAAACATATATATTATATATAATATATATATAATATATATATTATATATATCAGGGCGTTTCCTCCATAGGTGCTAGGTGTGCGCCGCACACCCTATAAAGCTAATTAGTTTCTTTTTTAATTTCCACTTTAGATATATAGCGAATATCTGTTCAAAATGAAGATAGTTTTTGTACACATTATTCAATAAAATAATTAAAAAATTAAATGCTCTTAACACTTCCAAATAGCTATTTTATACAGTATATCAAAAGGAAGCTTTTCATGTGCGCTAAAAAATTTGAACTGCCTATATCCCGTTCCGCCCGTGCTAATTCACGCTCGCTCTCTCGCTCTCGCTTTCTATTCTTCAAATACCTTAAAATTGTGCTCTTTTAATTTAGCACATGGATTTTTGCACAGAGACTTTTTTAATTTATATTTTAATGTATATTATATATATATTATATATATATATATATATATTATATATATATATATATATATATATATATATATATATATATATATATACTATATATATATATATATATATATATATAATATATAATACCACTACCACTACCACCCTAACCCCGGCTTATGCGGGACTAAGTGCTAGTTAAAATAATAATAATACTAATACATTATATATATATATATCATATATATATATATATATTATATTATATAATATTTATATATATATATATAATATATTCTATATATATATTCGTCTGTACTGGTAAGGAAGAATTTTATATATAATATATTATATAATATATATAATATATCTATATATATATATATATATATATATTATATATATATATATATATATATATATAGTATAGGTATTAATAATATAATATATATATTATATATATATATATATATAGTATATATTAATATATATATAGTATATTCACAACCCTATTCCCTCAAATCAGAAACGCCACTGATTATATATAATATATATAATATATATATATATATATAATATTTAATATATATATATATATATATTATATAATATATATTATATATATATATATAGTATATACTAATATATATATATATCAGTTAACTATCCTTTTAAAGGACAAGTTTATTGGTTTTATTATATATATATATTATATATATATTATATATAATATATTATATATACGTATATATATATATATTAATATAATATATATATATATATTATAATATATCGTTTTACATCCTTTTAAAGGACAAGTTTTTTGGGTTTATATATATTTCAATTTTTGTGCTTTTTTCATAAATTAAATTAAATTATAAAACTTGTTTAACAATAATATTTAAAATAAATTAATTTTAAAATAATAATATATATTTTTATATATATATATATATATATATTATATATACTTATATATATAGTATAACATGTCAGTAATAAAAATAAATTAATCTTTAATTTTTAGTTGCCGGAGCCAGGGTAGCGTTTTTTTTTCGACTCCGGCCTCAGCCCCAAAAAAATTTCGACTCGGCTTCGGGATTTAAATTTAAATAATTTTAAGGTCGGAGTAAAATTGGCAACTTACACTGAGACAAAAGAAAGATAGTTTTCTTCACAAATTAAACTTTAGTATTATATTATATATATATATATATTATATATTATATATAATATATTAATATATATATATATATATATATATATAATATATATATATATATATATATAATAATATATATAATATATAATACTATATAATATATATATATACTATATGATTCTTTTAAAAAATAATTTAAGGGTTACTTTAATATTTCTAATTTAGTTAAGAATTTACATTAGGACGGGCGTGTAATTAGAGAACTACACAATCCTACATTAAAACAATTGACATCTTTTGGTAATCATGTATGACAATTTTAGTTTTAGGAATGTATAAAAAATGAAAAGTCTTAAAAATATAAGATTTTTCATATTTTTATTTAAAATCATGTAAATAAAATCATTAACGAGAGTAAGACAACTGCTCCACCGTTTCTGCAATAGAAGGAGCGCCAGAGTTGGCAAAATTTGTTTTTTATCATGCTCTAGAGAATATTGTTTTTTTTATATTTTTTTTTAGGGGAATCGAGCCGACGGTGGGACAGAAGGGGGACGAAGTCCTTCCCGTCGTCCCACGGTAAGGCCGAAAGACCCTGACTCGTTCCATCTTTGCGGTTTACGCTGGGGTATTCGTTTAGTTAAAAAAAAATTTTTTGGCAACTCTGGCGCTTTTTCTATTGCGAAACGGAGCTAAGTTATGTGGTGTATAATGTATTTATTTCATTATATGTTTTTAAAAATATTTTAAGACTTTTCTAATTTTTTTATTACATTTCTGAACTAAAATTGTCCACTGATTACAAAAATGTCATTTGTTTTAGTGTAGGATTTGTAGTTCTCTAATTACACGCCTGTCCTAATGTAAAGTCTGACCCTAATTTATTACTCATTAATTTAAAATAATATTTTTTATCTTTGACCACGTATGGGGGCGTAACCCCCGTATATATGCCCCTTCTGCATGCATTTAAATAAAATATTAATTTCACTTTGATTTATACGTTTCCCATTCATGTTATCATTATCTTCAGCTTTCATAATCATTATTTATTTAAATTATTTTACCCATTTACTCCAAACTTTAAGTTGGTATTAACATCATTTCCTACAAAAATAAAAATTAAAAAAAAATAAATTATAACCAAATCACTCGTTCAAACAAGAAAGGATATATATATATATATATATATATATAATATCTATATATATTATATATTATATATATATAATATAATATAAATATATATATAACTATATATATATATATATATAGTATATATATAGTAATATATATATATTATATAATATATACTATATATATATATATATATTCCCTTTTTCCGATTCTCTTCGGAAACATTTTATTCTAAATATTTTTTTGTTTTCTTCTTTTTAAATTGCCAACTGACTTGGTTTTCTACTTTTATACAAGGATGGCACGGAAAAAAATCAATTGATTTTTTCAACTGATTTTTTCACTTGATTTTTTGGCTCCAAAAAAATCAATGATTTTTTTGCATGTTTTGATTTTTGCTTTTTTATATATTTTTTTAATTTTTTGGATATTTAAGTGATTTTAATTTTCAATAGAAATAAAAAATTAGAATATTATCATAGCAAGGCTACTCTGTTTCAAATTTCTACACTATAAAAATGACAACAGAACAGAAAACAAGAGATCATGTTTCAAACATGTTTCTTTTATTTCTGATGTAATATATTATCATTATTACAAATAACACTCATTTATTGTTGCTCGAGGTCTTATTGTGTCACATAGAAACTAAAAGCCCTATTTTAGATTTTGAACCAGATTAGGGCCTACGGGATTAAGAATAATACTTAATCGAACGTAAAAAAAAGTTTGTTTAGCAAATTAATTTTTTCTCAAAAATTCCAAAAAATCCAAAAAATCGAAAAAATCAAAATTTGATTTTTTTCTCAAAAAATCCAAAAAATCCCCAACCCTGCTTTTATATCATTTGATATACTACATCCACTTGTTATGGTGATTAGTAGTCTAAGTACAAGAAATAATATCCTCTCCACATTTTTAAGGACCATTCCCAATACTCAGAGAGTTTTTTTTACC
>JABUQX010030236.1:0-2500 GCA_015478945.1 Trachelipus rathkii
TCATTTGAATTAGGTGTGTCCTATATTAAGAAAACATGGAAACTTTTATTTTAAAGTCTATTAAAAAACATTTCAAAATTAGAATTCTCAAGATTTACTATATATATATATATACTATCATATATATATACTGGTAGTATATTATATACTCATATAATGACTTTATGTAGCTATATTGTTAAAAATATAAGTCTAGTATATATATATAATACTATATATATATATATATATATATATATACTATATTTTAATAATATACGAGCTCCAAGGATTAACCTTTTTGACCATGAACTCTTAACCACTTGACCTAAGGGTTAAGGATTAGAAATGATGCACAGAACAAATTGTGAATCTGTACGATTAGTAATATAATTTACCTTTACTAAGATATATATATATACTATATATACTCATATATATATATATATTATTATATATATATATAATAACTATTATATATATTATATACTGTATATTATATATATATAATATACTATATATAGATATATATATATATATTAATGTAAGGCTACAAAGCTGAACTTGGTGTTGGTACTAGTATGTTTTTGAGGTATGCCGAATCGAATGCAGCTATTACCGAACGTGCCATTCCATCCCTAAGGATTTAAAATACAGCCATATGCGTTTTTTCGTAGAAGGCTTACCCTTCGTTCAAAAACCTATCAGGACGGGTTTCAAACACAGGGATAGAATGTCTCAAAATGAGATTCCCGTAGTTACTTTTCCCGAACGTGCCAAGTCCCGCCATTGCCGCCCAACTGCCTTATTATTTATTGTTTGAAGTTTGTTTGCCACTGATTAACCCAATGTCATACCCTTAGCATAAAGGAGAGTGTCTTAGAGACAGTCGTATCTCTCTTCAAATTGACATATATCTTTATATGCGTTAATTATCGTTATAGACAAATTGGTTTTCAAGCCGCTACGGACGGCAAAAGAAGGGAGGGGGCCCAGACCCCGCCCACAAAACTGCTTAAAGAATCACCACATCAGATAGCGCTGAATCTTCTGGTATATCATTATAGAAGAATGATGGAATAGAAATAAATATGTGGATTGGTTCTGGACCTCGCTTAACGTCGGCCGCCCAGTAGGGAAGAGGAGGTGTCCCAGCCCTCATACAACTACTTAAAAATGGAACTTAGGAAACTGAAATTTAGTACACATATAGAAATGAGAATAAAATAACATACAAGGGAAATTTAAATATAGTTGTAAGCGAATTTATAATGAGAACGGAGTCGGAGCTGGTGATGGTGGAGTCAGATTGACATATTTTGGTTCTGCCACTAATATTAGACAGGCAAATAAAAATTGTATACAATAAAGTGTATATATATATATATATTATATAACTATATAATATATATATATATATTATATACTATATATAATATAAATATAATATTATATCTATATATATATAATATATAGTATATATAGTATATGTTCTTACAATGTTAAAATTCCGGCCAGAATTCGTATTTCTATAGGTTTTTTAGAATCCTCAGATGAAGATTGAAGACCCTCCTGAGGAGGGTGTGAATGAATATATTGGAAAGCAGAAAGTTAATTATTACAATGCGAAAGACGAGAGGAATAGACCTGACTAAAGTTCAACATTCACAGGAAATACACAAATGGGCTCATGGGCGCGGTGGGAACGGCGCAACGAAAGCGGTTCCCATGTGTTGCCACGTGCTCCGTGCCCGTGAAGATTCGCAGCTAGGAACACCTCAAGCCGCGAATAGCCAGCGTGCGTCGTGAGATGCTCCTGTGTATAATTCGCAATACTTATCTGGCAATGCGATCGAACGCTAAATAAATATACTCGTGATTTGTGGTATCCAGGTGTTAACTATTCTGAGCAATTCTGATCTATTCATAATAATATACTATGAGTTCATGTAAACAGTGATTTTTATTTTCATAGTTTATACACATACTCTAGCTTGTTCTATCTCGTATCCTAAAATCTTCTACTCGACCATAAGCTCAAATATCCTAGATAGATCTTTACATTACTTAAACTTCATATATTTATCAAACATTATGTTTTTCTTTTGTATTTTTATTCATATGTTTTTAAAATATTTTAATAACTTTTTTTGTATATAATTTTAACACAATTATATTTCCTAAAAGTTTCTATAATTTCATACTGTAGCTAAAGTTTAAAATTAGCTGTTATATATATAAACACATTATTATTTTATACAATAATAATATTTATACTCGAAAATTTTAGTTCTCTCTGATTTAGTATATTATAATAAAGTGGTTCTTTTTCAACTAAAGTGTATCTATCTAAATATATTTATATAATAATATTAATTACATTATATATGAAAAATATATTTATTTATGCCTATATTGTGTAAAATATTTCAGCTTTGAGGCTATATGGTTTTAAATTTCGATAGAATTTTATTAGGATCTAGCGAATGCTACTTTCAGACTTGCTGATCATAGGTGAGAG
>JABUQX010030236.1:7500-15000 GCA_015478945.1 Trachelipus rathkii
CTCTTGACCCAAATTCAACATATAACGCGTCCCTACTAGGATAATATTGAGGTTCTATCTGTACGATCCCGCACTCCACATTATCCAAGAAAAGGAAAAGCGATTATCCTTCTTACTGTTTAGAAAAAGGATACTATACCTGTGATCCAGCTTTTCAGTTCTGCAGATACTCATTTTAAATAATTTAACAACGTTGATTCTCGATTTCTTGTCTATAGCATCTTCGAATTACTTTTATGAGACCTGGGTATTTTAAGGCCTCCTTAAATATACAGCCGTTATTAACAAATTAAATCGACGGTATCTTAAACACTTTAGGTGCCTAAGTATGTTGATTGCTCAACCATTTTGTACCATAGAGATTGATCCAAGTCTCGAGGAGTTGTAACGGTTGTTGTGTGTTTTGTGTCTGGAATATAGATAGTACTCTTATGGTCCCAGAAGTATAGAATATATTTAAATTTATGGAATAATAATAAATAATTATACTACATAATAATATAATAATTAATAATCATATTAATAATTAATTAAATAATAATTAATATATAATTAAATATAATATATAATATATATAATATATAAATAATAATATAAATAATTAACTAATAATAAATATTAATACATTAATATATAATAATGAATAATAATAAATAATAATAATAAATATTATAATATATAAATATAATTATAATAATAATAACTATAATAAATTATAATAAAGGAGTCGAAAATCCAAATTTCATTTTAAAAATAACTATTGAATATAATTTTTTAGTTAAACATTGAATGAATTATATATATATATAGGAATTTCTTTGTCTTATTTATTTTAAATAAAAACCTAGACTGATTTTATAAAATATCACATGTTATGTCTCTTCTCCTACCCCCGACCTGTGAGTGCTTTAATGTTTTTCACTTAAATAAGATACGCAAACCATATGAACTTAAAACGAGACCATAATTGATACATATGAAGTTTATGATTTGTTGTATAACGAGGTTGCTAGGTTTCCTTTGCCTTAACTCATTAGGATCTTCTATAGACTGATTTTAATTTGCTCTTGAGGGATATATAACTAAAGATAAAAGTATACTGTTTTTTTTATATAATATTTCAATAATAATTTATAGTGAAAATTATTTTAAAATACTTGATTAACTTGTCTTAAACCGGTTTTATTTCAAAATTTTGTAAACTATTAATAATTTATAAATAAATTCTTATTAATAATGAATTATGATTAATTTTTGTTAAGTCTTGTTAAAAATTACTATTGTAAATAATATTTTAGTTTCTGTATGGATGAAAGCTTGGATCGCTTCAGAAGGCCAATTGCTTGTTGTAATTTAATATTAAAGCAATAATATAGTCTTAAATTCAAAATTCTTATCTGTCGATGAATTCTCTTACTATAAGATGAAAGTGAGTTTAATATTTTGTACATTGTGTATTATGAAACGCATGTGTGTAAAATACGGATAGTCTATTGTTAATGAACCTCTGACAGTGGTGTGTAGTTATAGAAATAACACGTAACTTGTGTAATGTGTGAGTGTGGATGGTTGAGGATTTTTGCTGCTGTTTTGATTTTTAGAATATATGAATAAGGTTAATAGCTCAGCGGACACGCTCTTAAATATGACTGGGGTATAATATTTCAATAACTAAAATTTAAGTTAAATAATAATTAAAGTGAGGGCATCTGGAGTTACAATAATAAATAATAATTTATAATAATAATAATATTAATAATAATGAATATATTTAAATAATTAATGATAATTTATATATATCATAATATATATAATATATAGGAAATATTATAAATATATAATATAATAAACAATATATCCCGAAGTGATTTTAAAAATACTTTCAAATAATAATTTTTTAAAGTTACTAATGTTTTTTAAATTTACATAATATTTTTTGTGAATGTACAATAAATATTAACTCTATTAAAAACATACTATTGGCTTTTTTATTAAATATTCGAATATCTATCAAAGTAGCATATTGTAAAATATATTGAATGATAAAGTAATACAGTAAAAATAGTACAAGTAAGTGAGCTTAAAGACAGGTTATAACATCAGCAGCAGTATCACACCCTGTAGTATCTTTGAAACTACCAGAGGTTTCAAATACGTGAAGTGAGTGAAGTAACTAGTGAAATCTATTAAACATTAATCAGCGCGCTAATATGTCCCTTTATCTTTATTCTATCGTTTGATATTTTCTGTAAGATTTGTAACGCTAACCTTTATTTGAGAGCACATCTTTCTAACTCAGGTAAACATATGTATAGTTGTGATGGCGTTTTAAATGTGGAGTCATACTTTGCTGTTGTAGTAACCTGTTGTGTCGTTGATATAACTGCTATCTCTAAGGGTTCTGATATAAACGATGTACTATACTGTTAATTATATTTTTTATTTTACTTAATAAATTTGCTTATATCATTATATCTACTTACAGAATTATGTCTCTAGTACATAGGCTCTGTAGCTTGCATTTAGCTTCCTGTGTGTGGTGCCTTTAGAATGAATGGGGATTATTCAGACATTCTCAATTTCTGATAGAACCATCAGAATCAAATTTATAGTCCATTCTAGGCAATTAAAATAAGAAAAATTATTTTTTATAACGTAGTCTGTAGAAATGTTGGTAAAGCTATGGAGTGAATTAAGGAGTCAGAAAACCCCATCGTGTTTAACATGTCATTATCACAGACGAATAAGTTTCTAAATAATTTTAATGCAACAGGATTTATAGACCATATCTTGATTCAATGAGTTCAGTCAAACAACAGTTTTTCTCACTGAAACAGTTTTTTCATATATATCGATTCGTTATGCGTTCAATCGACAGTATTTTCATAATGCAACATTCTAATCCTATTCAAATATTTGTGTTATCATTTATATTAATCATTGGTTCATCGTTAAGAACTTTAGCTTAATATATAGTGATTCCTCGTTTTTTTTTCTAAATTTATCGTATTAGTCTTTTATCTATTTGCTACTCTAGTAATAATTGTAAGCCCATTTTTGTGGTGTTTATTTCCGAATTACTTCATTTCCTATAATCTATAGTAAACCCAGATCCTTTTTTGCACAGTGCTCAAAGTGGTATCTCCTACATCATGCATTAAAAAATTGATCTATTGGTGGAATAGTAACACAGAAAATCACTCTATTTTTTAGAAATTACGCCTTTAGGTATTCGATAGCCAAATAGATATTAAGGCACCTGGAGGATCGTGACTCGAATTTTTTCATTTTCGTAATACTATAATGGCGCTAAAATTTTTAATAACCTTATATTGATAGAAATCGTTCATATGAGATATATTACTCTGCACGAATTCAGAGGTCTTGCGTAATATTCTCCCATGTGCAAAACGGCTGATTTATATATGCTCTTTGTGTTTTGACATTGGTTATGTAAGGTAGCCTTCTTATTTGTATTATAAGATGAGCATAGGTGGGTTGAGTTATGTAAATATGGCTGTACAAGAAGAGATGCAAACAATAGGATTGATCTGCTAATTGATTCTCACTAACCAATGTCTGTGTTGCTAACTACAGAATCTGATTTCGGCTACAATTGTTTGTCGCTTTAACTGAATGAAAATGTTCTGCATTTAGGTAAATTTAACACAACTGGCTAACTCTACATATCTTTTACCAGCGTACCCTTCTTTAGGATTCATTGCATGTTATTTGGCGGGGATCTTAATGTTGTTATCATTACCATTGGACCAATGGGTACTACATTCTCACCCTTCTTTATCTGCAACTACCACTAAATACCTGATTAAATTTTTGCTTCAATCATTAACATTCGCTTTCATAGTCAATAGGTAACGAGGGATCATATCTATATCTATTATTTTTTTTTTAGCGCTGTACTTTGCTGCAAATTTTCCCTTCTAGCATCAATAGTAAAAACTGAGTTTATCTTGTCCTGATTAATTGGACAATTGGTCTCTATGAACGCATCACTAGTACTCGGGTTTTTTATGCATAGACACCTATCTTAGTGATCCAAGTATTACTTTTGGTTAGCTGATTATTTCCCTCTCTCTTTTGTGGATAGTAACTCTTGCTTGATCTAACTTTTTTTAGTTTTTCTTCATAAATCAGTCATGGTATTAATAATCAGTTGTCGTCTTCGTGAATATTATTTGATGGTCTTGAAGATGCTGTCTTTATTTTAATATTGAATATTTATATGTACAAGTCGCAGTAATACATTGTACATAAAGGCTCTTGTTAATAATATACAAAATGCTTGAATTGACTCTCATTTAAAGACCTACCAGAACGCATCTAATTTTCCTACACGTATTTATCTTAATATTTTTTAGAGCAATCCGAATTATAAAATTCACGATCACAATTTATATTCCCAATTAGGAGTATTTTATTTTGGTAACCATTTATTCTAGAATTGCTTACAATGATGACTAAATAGTGATAAGTCAGAATATATATATTTGGTTTGAACACACCGTTTCTTTACATAGAGTCTGAGTTCTGCTACATATGAGAGTCTACTCTTCTCAATGTTAATACAAATATCATATGTATTATCTTGCAATCTCTATATTATATGGTTGATACATTTTGACACAAATGAGGTACATACTACTAGTATTATAGTTGTTGGGCTTTTAGGAAAGCAATAGAGCAATTTAGATATTACAAAAGATACTATTCTCGTGATAAGGAGGAATCATTTAATGTACAGCGACTTTCTTGTTACAATTTCTCAAACATAGAATATATTATACTGTCTGGTGTGAAAGCAATAACTCTACGTTTCATTCGCTATCTGTACGCATAAGAGATACATTTTAGTGATGTGATTACTGTAGTATTTAATGTTCTTTTGCAGAAGTTCAGGTATAGTGGATTACAAGGTGTATACAGGGATGTCTGATGAGCTCTATAGTATAACATATGATTATCATATAGCTCTACTTTTTGTGTTAAGATCTTGTTTTGTATAAATCAATGCATTCATGTTATATTAGTTGCTTTGCGCTGGATTATAATCATTAACAATTGGTACGAAGAAATGATACCCTCTGGACTTCTTATGTTTTCATCACTATTAAAATTGCATATTTGTGAATGCATGTTTGGTTTTCTAAGTCATCAGATAAATTCATGACTCTGCGTTTCTCGATATATACTGATTACACTCATACTCTTACGCATCAGTCAACTTCTGTATTCGCATTTTCTTCACTCATGCTAGTGTTTTCTTGATTCGGTTTGGTAATAGTAAGGAATCATATAGGCCGTTTATCGCCGTCGACGGTCAAGGGAGAGCTGTCCAAATGCTATCATATGCAATTTAATATCACATCAACAGAGAATCATGTTTATAATTAGGATATTTTACTCTCTCATTAATTGTGTATTAGCTTTAAATAGCATTTCCGGTCTCATTATCGCAAGCAATCGTAAAACTGATTCAACCTCACACGTGTACTTTAATATTTTTGGGCCATTGCTCTTGTAAACTCCGATGCGATCGATAGAAACGGGTTTAACGATTATTTCACTTTCATCATTTATCAATCTTCGCAAAAGGTTTTATGATTCCAGCTGTGAATTCCATCAAAGAGGTATACTGTCCTGGTCTATATTATAAGTTTTATTCTATCGGCAATAACAATACTTTCTCTACTATCTTGTCGTGCGCGAGAATGTGTATCTGATTCTCTCACTTATAACTGATTTATTATTTCAAGTTTCTATCATATATTTCAGTCGTACATTAGGACCCCTGTCAGTAATTGAGCTTCGATGACGTGAAAGATTTGGTTTATGCATTCTCTTTTATTTCATTCTGAGCAAGTAGCACACTATGAGTTAATATTATCCGATTGATCATAAAACTTTTATAGATTGTGAACATAATTACGCAAAATCGTGTAACAGCTAATCTAAAGAGGCAACTTGCCCTGGAATGAAAGTTCCCTAACTCATATATAAATAATTTGCTATTTAGATGAAATATTTAATGGTCTTCTGAATAATATTCTTTAACAAGAACATTTCTCACATAGGAATGAACATTAATATATGCTCATACAGAGCAACCGTAGTTGTTAGAAAATAAGGTTGATTTAAAGAAAACTTTGAAATGTATAAGTTCTCTAATGGAAAATGTCTAAATTATATAGGAATCTAAATGAACTGAATATTATTCCATTGTCTTTTAGTATACTATAATATATATATAATATATACTTATTTATATATTTCGTAGTAAACATATCCTTATCATAGAAACAGTATATCCTCACTTATATATGCAATGACTATAACGGATCCTTCATATATATATATATATAATACTATAATATAAGGTATTATATGCGACGAAAAGGTCATACTATTGAAATTAAAACAATTATTACGATCTCTTATACCCTTCACATGATTTAGGTTTCAGTTTTCAGGTAACATTTCATCATATATGGTGCTTCGATCTTTACATATTATATTTAAAAATAATGTAAAAAAACATTCTAGCATAGGTTGCCTTGGGGCTTTGATTTTGTTCTGCATATAGATGGTGATTTTTATATTATACTTTATTTGTATTGTTTTTTGTGTAAGGTTTGGACGCATGCATGTATGTTAGCAGTTTTGAGTTAGACATTAGCATATACATCGAGATGTATAAAATGAGTCGAGTATATGAACTGCGTAATTATTCTAACGCATTTAACTAAGTGCTAAATAGCCTTAACAGATCATCCTACTTAATAGTTGTTGTATCGTCTTTTACCTTTGACAAAGTTTCATTAGAATAAATGAAGATTTTCCTACAGGCCCCCTTTTCTATGTTGGAAACATATTTTCGTTTGTAATTAAGTATAGATAGTAAGTTATTCTCTATAGAATATCTGCGAGTAAAGGCGTATTGACAAACTCCTTTTAACATTATCGTCTATAGTCTTCAACGTTAGTTCTATGAGTACGAATGATTCTTGAGCGGCTGACGAACACTGCTTTAATATACATCAGTACAGTGTACCGATCTATTCAGTGTTCTCAGAATATCTATCAAATATCATCAAATAACCAGACTGTCTGAACGTAAAATATGGGATCTCGAAAAATTTCTTATTGGATTCTTCTCTTTTCTAATTAATTCCAATTTCAGTTAAATTCTAGAAGTAAGTAATATAAAAACACTGGTTTTATCTCTTTATCACTGATATTGTATCTACTATATATATAGTACATATATGTCCATTAAACACTCTAGGACATATTATATTTGACTATAATTATATATATATAATATTATATACTATATACTATATACTTATGCCATTTACTTTATAATTTATATATTTTCTTTTATCTCATTGTGGTAAATTAATATAATAATAGGTTTATATTTATATATATTATATTTATATTATCTTTTATGGGCCTACTATAATTATGAAATTATATATT
>JABUQX010030236.1:20000-25000 GCA_015478945.1 Trachelipus rathkii
ATATATATATATATATATATATATATATATATATATATATATATATATATATATATATATATATATATATATATATATATATATATATTATATGGAAGATGCCCTTTATTATTAAATACACACACTTATTCACATAAAACTTTAATACATTAAAAATACATGATATTATCTTTATTTACAGAAAAATTGTTCACTAGCTTTCGCCGGCATTACGCGCGGCCTCTTCAGGTGAACTTTTCGGAATTAAAAAGTCTTCTGCGTAGATGGGAAAGGAACTGGAGCTGCTACTATGGAATCCGGGTGGTTGTCAGTTTTTTATTTTTTGCAGGATTTTTTTTTGTAGAATTTTGTGTTTGTAATGATTAAATTTTGTGCTTCATCTATATTTATTTCACCTATTATTTTATTGTAATTAGAACTGTTTTTTATGCAATAGGATTCTATAAATTTTCTCTTGTTATTATCTGATACGTACATGATGGGTTGCATATTGTCTATATTTATTTTATGATTGAGATCTCTTCTATGGCTAGTCAGGGCTGAATTTTGATTGTCGCATATCAGGTCATGTCTATGTTGGTAATTACGTCTCTTGAAATCTATAGTTTCCCCAATATAAATTTTTGGGCAGTTATGACATGGGATTTTATAGATACATTGTGTGTTGATGGCATTTATAAATTTATTAGGCTTTAATACTTTTTTCAATGGTAATGTGTTTGATGGGGTAGTGATGATGTTTTTTGGAATTATTTGCTTTAAGTTATTCGCTAGTGGGTAAGGGACAGGTAGGTAAGTGATGTTGTCCTGGGCTCTAAGATTGCGTGCATGATAATATTTTTCTTTTGCTTTTTTTAGGGCCTTTGAAATAATGTGGTTCGGGTACTGTAACTTTTGGAAAGTTGTAAATAAGAAATTGTATTGTAATGGTACCTTTAAATGGAAGAAATTAACATTTGAATACTTCAGATTCAAGTTTGTACAACATATAAAAAGAATGCGAAAAATTTTTTATGATGAAGTTCGTAGTTTTATTAATTATCATGAAAGAGTGTTTGTTATTTAGAACTTTGATTTCGTAAGTTAGGAACGAGTGAACTGATAATGCTCTAAGGCCCTTGGGATACTGGGAGGTGGGAATGACAGGGTTATGAAGTCATGCACCAGCACCACAAGGTTACGCCAGTCATTTCTGTCCCACCGAACTGTACTGCAATTCTTGGTGATATACGGTTTGCCAAAGCTAATGAATTTTCCTAGTTTTGAAATTACAGCTGTGAACTAGCCTACCAATTCTCTATCCGTAATAAACTTGAGAAGTTGGTCCCTATCCGCATCCCTAATTTTCTTAGAGGTTAAACCGGCATATTAGACTTTTTAATAACTTGCAGTCCTTCTATTTATAAAATTAAACTCTTTTCTACTATATGTTTCGCTTTCTAATCTCCGTATACTGTTTTATCTCTTCAAACCATCTGTAGAAATTCCAAACGACGTAGCCAGAGAGAGATAGTATGACATTTAGGTACTGCTGAGAGTTCGGACAGAAAATCGAACTTTTGAAATCCCTTGTAATAATAGCTGCTTCATCAAGAAGTGTCCTTCAGAAGAGCAGAGCGCATTACCGAGGTGACACTCTCTGGCACGAAGCCTTGAATTCCATTTTTTTCCTTTTCAGCTGAGGCTAGCAACCCTCTGCCAATTGTACCTGTTCATTTATTCATACATCGTAGCAAAGCTTCCTTCAAAAATTACCGTCTCTTTCAAATTCAAAAAACTTTGCTGATCATATTTATTTCAGAATAGTAATACAAAATCTATTCTCCTTGATACTAAAAATTCTTTCCCTTAGAAAATGTACTAATCTTTCAAGTTTCATTTCTTCTTGTTCTTTCTGTTATTCCGCGAAATGTATCGCCTCATACTTTTCTTGTTCTCTTTTTCCTTTACATTGCTTCTTCTGATTGCATCGCTTATGTAGAAATTTCTAATAGAACTGAGCTTTCTAATTAAACATTTGCCTCTTATTTCATTTTATTCGATTCCTATGCTACTCCTCGTGCAGCTCTTTTATGTTTCTTCTAAAGATTCTCTCTCTCTCTCTCTCTCTCTCTCTCTCTCTCCTTCTAAAGATTCTTCTAAAGATTCTTCTAAAGATTTTCTCTCTCTCTCTCTCTCTCTCTCTCTCTCTCTCTCTCTCTCTCTCTCTCTCTCTCTCTCTCTCTCTCTCTCTCTCTCTCTCTCTTCTAAAGATTCTTCTAAAGATTCTCTCTCTCTCTCTCTCTCTCTCTCTCTCTCTCTCTCTCTCTCTCTCTCTCTCTCTCTCTCTCTCTCTTTCTTTCTTTCTTTCTCTTAGCTTAAAACTAAAAAGTCGCATGTCTTGATAGTATCACCCCTGTGGTTCTCTAAGCGCTTTGGTTTCCGAGCCTTAACCTTGCATTTGTAAACTGTATTGCCTCTGCCTGTAACTTTATAGATCTTTCATTCCAGCTGGAATTGTCCTCTCATTCAGTCTGTGTTTTAAAAAATGATCTCTTCCAACCATCTATCTGTCGTCCTACAGCTTTTACGTTCGTTCTTCCCAGTCTTTTTAAATCTATGCTTAATAGAAAGATTTTTAAATACCTTGAATCCTCTAATCTTATCTCAGATCGCCGGTACAGCTTTCGTAGTGAACGCTCGATATACCGAAATGTTTCAATTAGGTTAGGTATAAACCTTTGATTCCTAAACCTAACTTTCGGTATCCTTTCTTCTCTCTGCAACCTTCTCAGGTTTTCCACTTCAGTCGATATACAGCAGAAGATGTAGAATTCCACCGTTCATTCCTTAAATCTATTAATTTCGTTGTTGATCCTAGTTCTCTTTTATCACCTACTGTTTTTAAATTTTTAGTTAATGCCCTTTATGTTACTTTATCACCATTATCCCTTCTGTGGCGATTAGTCTAGCCCTCATTACTCATTTCATTTTGAAATATCTCCCATTCATCTACGAAAATATAATGCTAGGAGGGTTGTCTTGGAGCAACTGACGTCACCTTGATGTAGCAGATGAAACATTGCTGTTTTTAATATCTCAAATACTCATTTCCTTCTTCTATTTACCATACACAATCTTTTTCTCGCAACTCGAACCTTCTTCTGTTCTTAATAATCTCTCTCTCTCTCTCTCTCTCTCTCTCTCTCTCTCTCTCTCTCTCTCTCTCTGTTATTCCTATTTTTCGTGATTTTTCTCGAATGATGGATTAAAATAGTTATATGAATTATTTGGGTAATATATAGTTGATATGCATTTTATTTTAACTTTATTTTTTATTCCTTGCCTGGAGTAGTGATTATTATACCTTAAAATAAAAAAAATAAAATAAAATGTCAGCTTGACTTTAATGGAAGTTGACAGCTGTGATTTATATATATATATATATATATATATATATATATATATATATATATATATATATATATATATATATATATATATATATATATTTTATATATATATATATATATATATATATATATATATATAAGTAACCTATACATTTATTCTAAAGCTAATTAACATCTTCCAATAAAAAGATGTAACAAAATTTCAGACGTTTTTGTATATAGTTTTTATTGCGCTGATTTCAAATATGTAATCAGTTTTTCTGTATCATCGACCGTTACAGAAATACATCGATATTCATGATTAGTATATATTGTAATTATTAGTATATATTGTAATGTTTGCTATCCTCCACTAATTGTTGTATATTTCATTTTTCTTTCAGACAGATAGCTAATTAATAAATATATTGGTAACATTTTATGATGGCTACTAGAGTATGTAAAAATGTGTGGTTACTATATTGGCCAAAAACAAGTATCCTATAAGATCGTGGCAGGTGCCAAATTCTGCATAGCGTACAGACTTTATTTTGGAATGCCCATGGGTGACCAGGACAAGTCATGGGCACCTCACGTGACATGTGGAAGCTGCCGATCTACTCTAGAAGCATGGCTACGAGGTACTGGAAGAGCTATGCCTTTTGCTATTCCAAGAGTCTGTAGATAGCCGAAGCACCATCATAATGACTGCTACTTTTATATGATAGATGTTACAAAGTGCAGAGAAGTAATGGAAGACGAGCTCTAACGTACCCAGACATACTATCATCTATAGCACCTGTCCCACATGATGACAACTTACGAGTATCTCAACCACCAGAATATGTAAGTATATTTCATATCATATTGTCTAACTGTATTACTTTTGATTTACATGAATGTTAAAGTCGTTATAACGTATTCATGTTCCTAAAAATGCATGCTATACTAATGTCAATCAAGTCTTTGGTGTCGTTGCTGTATGTACTTACCTCCCCCTTTGCAGACAGAAGATGCAATGGATATTTCATCTGAAGAGTCAACAGGTAGCAGTAACGAAGAAATGGAAGAATCTTTCATACCAAGAACGACTTCGGAGCGTCACTTTCCAAGTCAGAATGAACTAGATGATTTGATCAGGGATTTAAATCTCACAAAGTCAGGAGCTGAACTGTTAACATCAAGGCTGAAGGAATGGAATCTACTAGGGGACGATTGCAGGGCATGTTTGTGTACCGGAAACGACATGAGGAGTTTGAAATCTACTATCATGTTAGTGGCAAACTGTGCTTTTGTAAAGATGTGAATGGTTTGTTTACTGCTGTTGGACTGAAGCATGATCCTGCAGAATGGCGGCTGTTCATAGACAGCTCAACACGAAGTCTCAAAGGAGTGTTGCTACACAATGGAAATCGATATCCATCTTTGCCTCTTGCACACTCCGTACAGAAGAAAGAAACCTACGATAATGTTAAAGAACTTTTTGATAAAATAAGCTATGTTAATTTCCAGTGAGATGTTTGGGGACTTCAAGGTGTTTACCTTTTTGCTTGGTTTGCAAGAGGAATACACAAAATATCCATGTTCCCTTTGCCTATTGGATAGCAGAGATGATGATGAACATTATAA
>JABUQX010030237.1:0-17500 GCA_015478945.1 Trachelipus rathkii
CCACAGTAAACTTATCTGAAATATAGCCATAGCACATAGGGAGATAAACTACATAGCTATGCCCGTTACAGAAAAACAATTGATTTCTTTTGCTATACAACATATAAGGTAAAAAAGCTCGACGAAACTGCTTAATGCCACTACATCAAAATGTCATTTTTTTTTGTTTTAAATAAGGAATACCTCAACAGCATAACACTGCAAAAATTACCTAGAGCGGTGCCTAATATTTTGAATCTGAAAGAGTATGATCTAAATGGAATACACTCATTAAAGTGACGAGGAAAAACCTAACTCTAAACTTATGCGGAACTTCTTTGCTAGTTACGAGCATATATATCAAAATATAAACAAAAACGACTACGCTTATTCACTACATCAAATGGTAATTCTTAACTGGTATCATGTGCAAAGAGGTATACCTAGAACATTATCCTAAATACATAAGAACCACCAAATTATTAACTTAAATGAATACTAACTATGAATAGATTAATAAATTAAATTATAGTTTACTCTGCTATTCGCCACCAAACACTATACTGAATAACAATATATAAATCATTACCTGACTACGCCTTTACACTTAAGTATAAATTGTAAATTTTTTAGGTTGTGCAAAAAAGATAACTCAAACAACTCCTTAAATTACTTATGTATTAGCCCAAATTAAAGGAGAAATTATCTGAAACTTATCTAACATGAAAACGTGCTATAACAAATTTAGATTATTTTTATTACTAGAACCCTAAACACAATATAAATATCAGCCATCGATGACCTTATTGCGACACATGTGTGAATCGAACACGTCAGCTACTCAAGGTTAAATTTTTATGTTACACAAGATCTGCATACAGAGATACCGATAATTTGAAAAATGCACGCGTGTATGATCTTAATCGATATGTAAAACACTAGAGGAAAGCCATAGATTCTACCATGTAAAACTCTATCTAACACGCACAAGAAAGAGTGGTCTTAGTAAATACTCGTCATCACAAATTTGGCATTTCTTTGGCGTATCACTACACCATAAAAGAGGGTAGACAATAAACATTATATTAGCTGCTTATTCACTGTTTCACTCATACAACGTACAACAGGTGTTAAGAGGAGAGTCTTTCGTCTCTCTGTCACGATAATAATCATGCTATAGATGTAGAAAATAACTCTCGCACGAAAATATAGCTGGATGGATCTCTATAATTGCGCGAGAAGGCAGTGCCAAAATTTTTCGCAAAAGCGAAGACACCTTAACATAAATTCCATTTATAACAAAGCACTTTTGATTTCTTTGTATTACAACATATAACGTACATTAACATATTTGCGTAAAACTTCACTGAGAGAGCCTTTATCAACTACATCAATTGTTAATTTTCTCTTCTATTCAAGGATTGTGCTAAGCCGAGACTACCAACTAAAACCTGCCTAATAATTACTAAAGACGGGCCATAAAATATTATCTGAAACCGATTCATAACAATGAATATATAAATTAATGATAAAGGAAGGCAAAATTTCGATTCTTTGCTACTTCACATATCTACAATATAAATAAGCTAGACTAACGCTTTATCACTACATCAATTGTAAATCCTTTAACAGTTTGCAATAGGAAATACTCATCAATCTTCACGGCAGCACTTGAAATTCGACATTTAGGAAGCCAAATTATTATCTGAAACGAACTAACATGAATACACATTATAACAAATTTAGATTTCTTGCTTTTACACATATAACAATAAAATAAGCTTGACCTCGCTTTATCAATACATCAATTTGTTAAGTTTTTTACGATAGTGCAAAGACGATACCTCAAACAAATCCCTAATTTACCTAGAAGCACAAATTATTTATTTAAACCGATCTAACATGAACTAACATATATAAGAAATTTAAAAATTTCAATTGCTATACACAATAACAATAAAAAATAAGTTTGACAACACTTTATTCACCACATCAAATTGTAAATTTTTATAATGGTTTTGCAAAAGGAGATACTTTAAACACCTGCCTAAATTTTACTAGGAGCCCAAATTATCAATCTGAAAAAATCTAACATGAATACATATTATAACACATTTAGATTTCTTTGCTATTCCACATATACAATTAAATAAGCTTACAACGCTTTATCACTACACTAAATTGTAAATTTTTTACGACACTTGCCAAAGCAGATCCTTAACAACCCTGCTAAATTAACTAGGACGCCCAAATTATCATCTGAGAGAGCGAGGATCAACATGAAAATACTATTAAAACAAATTTAGATTTTTTGCTAATCACAAATATAACAATATATATTAAACTAGAACTACGCTTTCTTCCTAATCAAAGTTGTAAATTTTTATGCGTTGGTGCAAAAAGAAATACCTCAAACCCTACCTAAATTACCCAGGAGCCCAAATTAATCTGAGAACAATCTAACATGAAACATTTACAGAGAAATTTAAGATTCTTGTTATAACACATAAACAATAAAAAAAGCTTTACTACGCTTTTAAATCAATTACATGCAGCTTGCTAAAATTATACGGTTGTGCAATGGAGGTACCTCACAACACTTGCTTTCAATTTACCTAGGACCCACATTATTATATGACACCAATCTAAACTTAAATACGTAATTATAACATTTAAGAATTTATTTGCTATTACACATATAACAATTATAATAAAGCTTAACTACGCTTTATCACTCACTCATAAAATGTATATTTTTTCGTTGTGCTAAGAAGATACGAGAAACACGCTTCCTAAATTAACCTAGGAGCCAAATTTATCATCTAAACGATTCTAACATGAATACATAATTTAACAAATTTTAGATTCTTTGCTATTACACATATAACATAAAAAATAAGTTTGACAACGCTTTATCAATACATCAAATTTAAATTTTTCACGGCTGTGCAAAGGAGAACCTCAAACACCTGCCTTAAACTTTCCTAGGAGTCAAAATTATTAACTTTAAATAATCAAAAATGAATACATATTATAACAAATTAAATTTAATTTGCTATTACACATATAACAAAAAATAACATACCTTGTACGCTTTTCACTTCCAATCAAATAGTAAAATTTTTAGGGTTGTGCAAAGAGATTCCTCAAAAACCTGCTTAAATACTTATAGGCCCAAATTATTATGAAACCGATCTAACAAGAATACAAATTATAACAAATTTAGATTTATTTGCTATTACACATATACAACATAAATAAGTTTGACTACGCTCTTTATCACTACACAAATTGTAAATTTTTTAACGGTTGTGCAAAGGAATGACTCAAAACACCTGCTAAGTTAAATAGGAAGCTCCAAATTCATCATTTTGAAACTAATCTAACATGAATAAATAATTAGAAAGAAAATAGAGATTTCTTTGCTATTCTACATAAAACAATATAAATAAGCTTGACTACAATTTTCCACATCAAATTGTAAATTTATTAAGGATCGGGCAAAGGAGATACTCAAACACCTGCCTAAATTATGTCATTAAATTTATAAAAACATATTAATATATAAAATACTATTAGATTTCTTTGCTATACACATATAACAATAAAAGATGCTCGCCTTGGGATGATAGTTAGACGTAATCTAAAGATTTCTCCAAGGTTATGAAAAGAGGATACAGTGTAAAGAGCTGCTTAAACTATCCTAGGATTTAAAGATTATTAAACTTTAATATAACCAAAAATGAGTCATAAATTATAACAAAATTTAGATTATTTTGCTGATACTACATATCACAAAAAAAGGACTACGCCTTTTTCCACTACATCAAATTGTAAATTTCTTTAGGGTTGTCAAACAAGATACCTCACACCACCTGCTTAAATACTTATGAGCCTAAAATTCATTAATCTGAAACCGATTAACTTGAATTCAAATTATACAAGATTTAGATTCTTTGCTTTACACATATAACAATATAATAAGCTTCACTAGGCTTTATCACTACAACAAATGAAATTTTTTAGGTTCTGCAAAGAAGATACTTCAAACACATGCCTAAATTAAAGGGCAAGTTCCAATGTTGGGCTCGGGCTGAGCCCATTTTCGCCATACCCTTAAAAAATGAACATAAAAATTCGGAATTTTCAGCCGATCTTGACTATATAAACACCAAAAATGTAGCTTTTTGCCCTCTTAAACGTCGTTTTCGGGTGTTTTCTGTGTCTCCTGTAGTCATTCTTTCAGAATTTTCAAATTTTTCAAAACCCACCCATGTTTTGACATTTCTTAACATCACATACCAAAATTTATTTGAAATGACTTCAAACTTGAATATGCTTTTAACCTACATAAGTACAGAAGTATTTTTCGATTTTTTGATTTTTTGAGCCTCAGCGTTGTCTCAGTTTCCAAACCCCGTTTTTTGGATTTGAAATGGAAAAATTGCGATAATTTTTTTCTGTCTGGCAAAATGAATGAATTTTCAGGGCAATAATGTAGTCGGGGGAGATGCCACATTTTCTCTTAAAATAAGTTTCTTTGTATATGCATTAGTTGTGGATTTGTTCTTGGAACAAACTTTCAAAAAAAAATTTTTGAAAATTTTAAAAACTTTTCTAATTGAGTATACAAAAAATTATTTAAGTAAAAAAAGATGCATCTTGCTCGATTATACAAGCCCTGAAAATTTGATGTTGATTGGACAAGTAAAAAAAAATATCGCATTTTTCTTTTCAAAATCAAAAAAAAAATGGGTTTGGAAATTGGACATACGCTGAGGCACAAACTCAAAAATCGAAAAAGTACTTCTGTATTTTTGTAGGTAAGGCCTATCTATGCATATTTCAAGTTGAAAGTCATTTCGAAAATTTTGGTATGTGATGTTAAGAAATGTCAAAATATGGGTTTTGAAAAATTTGAAAATTTCCTGAAAGAAACTGATACAATACCACAGAAAAACACCGCAAACAACGATTTTAGAGGGCAAAAAAGCCACATTTTGGTGTTTATATATATTCAAATCGGCTGAAAATTCCGAATTTTATTCCATTTTTTAGGTGGGGCTGAAAATGGGGCTCAGCCAGAGCCCGAACATTTGATCTTCCCTTAATACTAGAGTCCAAAATTTATCTGAAAAACAATCAAACTGAAACATATCTATAAACAATTAGATTTCTATGCTATTTACACATGAACAAATACAAATAGCTCTAATACGCTTACTCATTATCATCAAATTGTAAATTAATTAAGTTTGTGCAAAGTAAAATACCTCTAAAACACCCTGCTTAAGATACTAGGAGCCCACATTATTATCTAAAACCAATCTAAAATTATTATTATTATACAAATTTTAATTTATTTGCCCCTTTACACACATAAAAAACTATAAATAAGCTTGACTACGCTCTATTTGCAAAATAAAATTGCAAAATATTTTTATCGGGTTAGGTACCTCATAACCTCATCCGGCCTATAATTACCTAGGAACCCAAATTAATTATTCTGAAACCGAACTACATGAAAACATATCTAATGACAAGTTCAATTTCTTTGATATTACACATAAAATCAAATATAAAATAACAAATACACTGTGAGCCTCATTCAATTGTAACTTTTACGTTTGCAAAGGAGATATTTCAAACACCTGCCTATATTAACCTAGGAGCAATAAATTAATCTGACAATAATTATAAATGAAAACATATTTAACAATTTAGATTCTTTCCAAATTACACATATAACAATATAAATAAAGCTTGAGTACGCTTTATCAATACATCAAATTGTAAATTGTTTCGCGGGATCTGCAAATGAGATACCTCAAAAAAACCTACCTAAATTAACTAGGAAGCCCAAGTTATTATCTGTAAATCGATCTAAAATAAATACATATTAAAAAAATTAGATTTCTTTGCTATTATACACGTATAACAATGCCAAAAAAGCTTTGACTAACGCTTTATTCACTACAAATTGTAGATTTTTACGTTGTGCAAATTGAGATAACTCAAAACCCTGCCTAATTATTTTTAGGAGCCCAAATTATTATCTAAACCGATCTAACATAAATCATTATAACAAATTAAGATTTCTTTGCTGTTACATTACAAAAAACATATAACTAAGTCTGACTACGCTTTAATCACACATAAATTGGTAACTTGTTTACAATGTGCTAAGGAGATACCTCAAACACTTGCCTAAATTACCTAGGAGCCCGAATTAATTATCTGAAAACGATCTAAATTGAATACATATTATAACAAATTTGAATTTCTTTGCTATTACACATATAACAAATATAATAAGCTAGACTTCTCTTTATCACTACATCAAATTGAAAACTTTTTACGGTGGGGTGCAAAGGAAAATATCTCAACCATCAGCTTTAAATTATCTTGAGCATAAATTTTATATGAAACCGATCAACATGAATTCATATTATAGAAAATTTAGATTTCTTCTTTGCTAATGAACACATTACAAATATACAAAGCTTGACTAGCTTTATCACTTCATCATATTGTAAATTTTTTACAATTGTGCTAAGGAGATACTCAAACACCTACCTAATTACCTAGGAGCCCAAATTATCAATTAAACCGAATCTAACATGAAAACAATATTTAAAACAAAATTAGTTTCTTTGCTATTACAGTAAAACAATAAGTAAACTAAGCTTGATCACTCTTTATCACTAATCAATCTGGTAAATTTATTTCGGTTGTGCAAGTAGATACATCCAAACACATGCTTCATCTACTAGGATCTCCACATATTATCCTGAAACACTAACATAAATTAATAAAACAAATTTAGATTTATGAAAAGGTTCAAGTATGACAATAATCAATTGCTATAATCAAGTTCACTCCTAATAATCAACAGACAAAATAATTCCAAGTCCGAAAACCAAAATCTAAAAATAAGTCCAAGTTGAAACTAACAACTAGGAAATAAATCGAAACTCAAAATATCAATCTCAAAATAATCTAAGTCTAAATCTAACCAATCATGAAATAAATCTAAGTTAAACTATTAATGTTAACTAAATCTGAAATCCAAAAATTATCACTTTCAAAATAAATCCAGGTTAGGATAACGTAAGGTTCGAAAAACTATCAATCCTAAAAGTCTGAAACCAATCACGAAATAAATCTGAAATCTGAAAACTATCGGCTCCAAAATAAATCCGAAGTTCACAAACTAAAAATAAATCTAAAATTTCAAAACTAATTCCAACTGTCAAAATCTTTAATCTCAATCACCATAACATACAACAATATAAATAAGCTTGCTAAGCTTTCATCTTTACTCTTAAATTGTAAATTGTTATCGGTTATGCAAGAAAAGAAGATACCTTCAAAAACTCTGCCCTAAATTAGACTTAGACCCAAATTATTATCTAAAACCGATCCAACATGAATACATATTATAACAAATTAGATTTCTTTGCTATTACACATATAGCAATGATATAAAAAAGCTGAAACTTTCGCTTTATTCAATCTACATAAAATGTAAGATTTTTTAAGTTTTGCAAAGGAGATACTCAAACACTCTGCTAAATTACCTAGGAGCTCAAATATTAGCTTAAAATGATCTTACAGTGAAACAATGCCCTTTAATAAAATTTAAGATTTCTTTGCTATCTACACATTAGTAGCAATGTCAAATAAAGCTTCAACGCTTATCATACAATCAAATTTTTAATTTTTACTGACCATAGAAGATAAGTTAAACACCTACCTAAATTACCTAGGAGCATAAATTATTTCCTGAAAATAATCAAAAAATGAAATACATATTTATAAGTTATTTAAATTTCATTGCTATTACACATATTAACATGATAAACAAGCTTGAATTCGCTTTTTCGTATCTAAAACTTGTAAATTATTTACGTTGCATAGATACGTTCCTTAAATCGCATGCCAAATTACCAAAGAGCCCAATATATTATCTAACTGATCTAACATGAATACAAATTACAACAAATTTAAATTTCTTTTGCGAATTACACCATATAACAATATAAATACAGCTTTCTATGCTTTATCACTATATCAAAGTGTAATTTTAATTAACGAATTTTCCAAATGAAGATACCAATATACATGCCTAAATTTCTAGGAAGACCAAATTCATTCTATCAGACCGATCTTATATAATACATTAATAGTATAACAAATTTAGATTTTAACTATTAAATATATAACAATATAATAATCTTGACTACGCTTTATTAAACTACATCAAACTTAATTTTTTACTGTTTGCAAAGAAATACCTCAAACACTTGCCTAAATACCAGAAGCCTAAAGTTAATTATCTGTAACCGACTTAATGAATACATATTACAAAAAAAAAAATCGATTTTTTGTTATTTCACATATAACAATATTAAATATAGCTTGACTACGCTTCTATCACTACATCAAATTGTAATTTTTTAATACGGTATTGCAAAGGAGATACCTCAACCACCTGCCGAAAATACATTTGGAGCCCAAAATTAATTAACTGAAATGTCAAACATGATAATATTAATAACAAATTTAGATTTCTTTGTTATTACACAAATAACAATATAAATAAGCTTAACTAGGCTTTATCTCTACAATTGTAAATTTTTACGGTATTATTATTTGAAACTGATCTAACACAATACATATTATAATCAATTTAGATTTCTTTGCTATTCCATATAACTTATAATAGGCCTGACTAAACGCCTACATCATACATCAAATGTAAACCTTTTCACGGTTGTGCAAAGACGGTACCCCAAACACCATCTAATTACCTGGAGCCAAAATTATTATCTGAAACCGCATCTAAGATGAATACATAATTCGCATTAACAATAATCTAATCTTGACTTACGCTTTATCACTACATCAAATGTAAATTTTTTTATAGTTGTGCAAAGAAAAGATACCTCAAGCAAATGCCGAAATTACCTAGGAGTCACATTATTATCTGAAACCGATCTAACATGAATACATATTAATAAGAAATTTTGAGATTTAATTGCTTATTTCATATATCGCACTATAAATAAGCTTAACATCGCTTTATCACTACATCAAAATTTTAAATTTTTACGTATTGTGAAAAGAAGTAACCTCAACAATGCCTAAGATTACCTTGGAGCCCGAATTATTATCTGAAACCGATCTAACATGAATATCTATTATAACAAAATTTAGATTTCCTTGCTATTTACACATATAACAAATATTAAATAAGCTTGACAACGGCTTCTTCACTACAATCAAATTGTAAATTTTTATCGGTTGTCAATGGAGATACCATCAAACCACCTGCCAATTTACTGAGAACCATACAATTAATTAACTGAATAATGATCTTAGAAGAAAGATAACAATTTAGATTTATTTGCTATTACACACATATAAAAATATAAGTAAGCTTGACTAAGCTTTAATACTTTAAAAAATATTGTAAATATTTTTTTCGGTTCTGCAAAGGTGATATTTAACACATGCTAAAATTACTTTGGAGCCCAAATTTTTATGTGAAACTGATCTCAACAATTTACATGCAAACAATTAACCCAATTTAGATTTACTTTGCTATTACACATATAACATTATAAATTAGCCTTGATTACTACATTATTTTTAAAATCAATTTTTAAAATTTTTTAACTTTTGTATCAAAGGAGATACCTCAAACAGCTGCCTAAATTACCTAGAAGCAAATTTATAATCTGAACCAATCTGAATTTACATATATCAAAAAATTTAGAATTTCCTTTGCTATAACATATAGACAATATAAATAAGCTTTACAACGCTTTATCACTATATCAAATTGTAAATTTTTTACAGTTGTGCAAACACCTCTTAAATTACGAAGGAGCAAAATTTTTATCTGAAACCGAAATAATATGAATAAATATTATAACAAATTTAGATTTCTTTTCTATACACATATCGCAATTAGAATAAGCTTGAAACGTTTATCAACTACATTTAATGTAAATTTCATACAGTTTATGCAATAGAAGATACCTCAAACCTGCCTAAATTACTAGGAGCCCAAATTATTAATTGAAACCGAACGTAACATGAAAACATTTAACAAATTTATATTTCATTGCGATAACACATATAACATTATAAATAAGCTTTACTACGTTTTACCACTATGTCTAATTATAAATTTTTTACGGCTGTGCAAAGTAGATACCTCAAACACCTGCCTAATTTACCTATTAGTCCAAATTATAAACTTAAAATGATCTAAGATGAATACATACAAAAAAATTTAGATTTCTTTGCAATTATACCATATAACAATAATAATAAGCTTGACAACGCTTTTTCACTACATCAAATTGTAAATTTTTTTACAGTTGTGCAAAGGAAGATACTCAAATATCCTGCCAAATTTCCTGGAGCCCAATTTGAATAACTAAAAATAATCTAAGATAAATATCATATATCACAAAATTTAGATTTCTTTGCTATTACACATATAACAATATAAATAAACTTGCCTACTTTTTATCACTACATCAAATTTTAAATTTTTTACGATTGTGAAAAGAAGAAACCTCAAACACCTGCCCAAATTATCTACGTAGCCCAAATTATTATCTAAAACCCATCTAACATGAATACAAATTATACAAAATTTAGATTTCTTTGCTTTAAACATATAACAATATAAATAAGCTAGACTACGCTTTATCACTACTCAAATTGTAAATTTATTACAGCTGTGCAAAAGATACTCAAAACACCTACTAAATTAACTTAGGACCTCAAAATTGTTAGTCTGAAACGGATCTAAACAGTAAATACAGTTATTATAGACAAATTTAATTTATTTGCTATTACTAACATAATAACAAGTATAACTAAGGCTGACTTCCCTTTATTTCACCATTAATTTAAAAAAATTTACGCTGTGGCAAAAGGAAATACTCTAACACGCTGCCTAAAATTACCTAGGAGCCAAATTATTATCTAAACCGATCTAACATGAATGCACAGATTATAACATACTTAGATTTCTTTGCTATTACACATATAACAATATAATAAATAAGCGGACTCACTTTATTTATACATAAAAAGAATGTAACTAATATACGGTTTGCAAAGGAGATACCTCAATCACCTGCCTAAATTTACCTATGAGCCCAATTATTATCTGAAACCGATCTAACAAGGAAATACCTATTATATCAATTTAGATTTCATTCTATTACACCTATAACAATAAAAATTGGCTTGACTACGTTTTATCACTACATCAAATTATATTTTTTTCCGGCTGTGCAAAGGAGATACTTCAAACACCTGCCTAAATTACCTAGGAGCCCAAATTATTATCTGAACCCGATTTAACATGAATTCATATTATAACAAATTTAGATTTCTTTGCTATTACACATATAACATTATAAATAACTAAGCTTGACTACCCTTATCACTACATCAAATTGTAACTTTTTTACAGGTAAGCAAAGAAGTTACCTCTAACACCTGCTGAAGTTATCCAGGAGTCCAAGTTCTTATCTGAACCCGATCTATCATGAATGCAAATTATAACAAATTTGAATTTCTTTGCTTTTACACATATAACAATATAAATAAGCTTGACTACGATTTATTACAACATAAAATTGTAAATTTTAACGGTTTTGCAAAGAAGGTACCTCAAACACCTGCCTAATTTACCTAGGAGCCAAAATTATTATCAGAAATCGATCTAATATAAATATATATTATAACAAATTTAGATTTCTTTGCTAATACACATATAAACATATAAATAAACTTGACCACGCTTAACACTACATCAAATTGTAAAGTTTTTACGGTTGTTTAAAATAGATTCCTTAAACACCTGCCAAAATTACCTAGGAGCCAAAATTATTATCTGAAACCAATCAAACATGAATACATGGATTAACAAATTTAGATTTCTTTGCTTTTACACATATAACAATATAAATACGCTTGACTTCGCTTTATCACTACATCAAATTGTTAATTTTTTACGGTTGTGGAAAGGAGATACCTCAAACACCACCCTAAATTACCTAGGAGGCCAAATTATTATCTGAAACTGATCGAACATAAATACATATTATAACAGATTTAGATTCCTATGCTATTACACTATAAACTAATTAAATAGACGGAATCTTTGCTTGTCCAACCTCAAAATGTAAAATTTTTAACGACGGCTGTGCAAAGGAAATACCTCAACCAAGCCGCTAAAATTACCTGATGGAGCCCAATTGATTATATGTAACAGTCATCTACAGAATGCAATATAAAAATAAATTTAGAATTTCTTTTACATTGACTACATATAACATATAAGTAATTTAAATATTTAACAAGTACCGTATTTAAATACACTGTTTACTGGTTGAGGTAAAGCTAATTTAGTTTATTTATTATATTATTAAGATCACACCACATTATTATTTAAACCAATCTAACACGAATTTTATATATAACAAATTTAGATTTCTTCTTAATTACACATATAACAATATAAATAACTTGACTATGCTTTATCACTAAATCTAATTGTAAATTTTTTTAGTGCTGTGCAAAATGGAATACCTCAAACACGCTGCTCTAAATTTACTAGGGAGTCAAATTATTAACTAAAATATCTAAGATGATACAATATTATAAACAAAATTTTAAATTTTTTTTTACTATTACTCATATAACAATAAAAATAAGTGACTACGCCTTATCACTAACATCAAATTGTAAATGTTTTCACGGTTGTTTAAAAAAAATACCCACCCTGGTTAATATTACTTCAAGATCACAAATTATTTATGAAACTGATCTAACACGAATTTATTATTATAATAATTAGATTCTTTTTGTAATTACACATATAACAATATAAACTAGCTAGACTACGCTTTTATCATTACATAAATTTAAAGTTTTTTTTACAGTTTGCAAAGAAGATACCTCAACACACTGCTTAAATTACCTAGGAGCCCAAATTTTTATCTGAAACTGATGTAACTTAAATACAAATTATAACAAATTTAGGTTTCTTTGCTATTTCACATATAACAATATAAATAAGGCTTGACTAAACGCTTTATCACTCCAGCAATTGTAAATTTTAAACGGTGTGCAAAAGGAGAAACCCTCAACACCTGCTAATTACCTAGGAGCCCAAATTATATCTAAAACCGATCTAATATGAATATATATTAAAATTTTAGATTTCTTTGCTAATAAACATATAACAATTAAATAAAGCTTGACTACGCTTAACATGAAGACATATTAAAACAAATTTATTACGGTTGTTAAAAGAGATTCCTCAAACACCTGCCAAAATTACCTAGGAGCCCAAGTTATTATCTGAAACCAATCTAACTTGAATACATATTATAACAAATTTAGATTTCTTTGCTTTACACATATAGCATTAAATAAACCTGGACTTCGCTTTACACTAATCAAGTTTAAATTTTACGGTGGTGCAAAGGAGATACCTCAAACACCTGCCTAATATACTTGAAGCCCAAATTATATCTGAAACCGACTAACAAAAATACATATAATAAACAAGTTTTAATTTCTTGCTATTTACACATATAAACAATATAAATAAGCTTGAACTTCGCCTTATCACTACATCCAAATTGTAAATTTTTACGGTTGTTCAATCAAAGATATTACCTCAAACACCTGCTAAATATAGGAGCCCAATATTATTATCTGAAACCGATCTAAACGTGAATACAATTATACACAAATTAGATTCTTTGCTATTACATCATATAACAATTTAAATAGCTTGACTACGCTTTTTCGCTACAAAATTGTAATTTTTAACGTTATGCAAAGGAGACTACTTCTAAACACCTGCGCTAAATTACCTAGAATTCCTAAATATTACTGAAACCGATCATATTTGGATTACTATTAAAACAAATGAAATGTAACTCAAACTACCTTCAAGACACGCAGACATATTCTCTTCTTAATAAAACCTCTAAAAAATTCCCAAACCATTCACCACAAAGCTTAAAGAAATTCTTTCTGAATCACTCCCTGTTTAACCATGAACTAAAATCTACCTCCCCAAATTATCAAAATTCTATGGCATTCCTAAGACCAAGAAAGAAAACACACTTCACAGACCTATTATCTCTAACATAGTTTCTAATACATATAAACTTTCCAAATGGATTGCAAACTCACTAAAACCTCTACTTGGCCGCATCTTTAATTCACATATTATCAACACAGAAGACTTCATCTACAAAACAAATAACATCAACACTAATACCACAAACTTCTCAGTTTTGATGTAACTTCCCTCTTTACTTCTGTCCCTGTCCCTTTCACCCTTACCTTACTCGAACGCTTCATTACAGATACTAATATCACTCTCTATCTCACCCTTTCTCCCTCATTAAACAACTTATCCTTCTCTCCCTTGAACACAAATTCTTTCATTTCAACAATACTTTCTATAAGCAAAACTCAGGTCTAAGTATGGGCTCCCCTTTTTTCCAATACATGCTAACATTTTCATGGAGCTCATAGAACTATACTATATCCTTCCCAACTCTCTTCTCTCTCACTCTCTTTGGCTTAGATACGTAGATGACATTTTCGCCGCTATCCCCATTAATACTAACCCTCTTGACATCCGTACTCTTATAAACAACATACACCCTAACATCAAATTTACTTTTGAATCCCTTATCAATAACACTATACCCTTTTTAGACTTTTACATCTTATGTTCCCCGAATAACAACCTTCAATTCACCATCTACAGAAAACCCACCTTTAACCCAAACTACATACATTGGTATTCTTCCCACACCCTTTACACCAAAATTGGCACTTTATCTTCCCTTTTTCTTAGAGCACACAAAATCTGTTCACCTACTCTTCTCAACAAAGAAATTAACCTCATTTATAACATCTTCAAAAAATCTTTGCTCTCCTTCCCACATCATTAACAAATGCTTTACGTAAAGCAAACAATACATATTAATTAACACAACACTAAAAAACAACCCTTTAAATCTTATCTCCCTTTACCTACACAAATACATTACTCTGTTAAAAAAATCTTACCAAACACCATCAATATCACTACCTCCAATACCCTCCCTTTTAAGTACATTCTCAAACCTCACACACATCATAACCCCTCTCCTTCCCAATGCATCTACAAGATCCCTTGCCTTAACTGTAATAGCTCATATTGGAGAAACTCATTGCTTCCATCGCAGACAGATATCAACACAAATATGATCTCCTTACAGACAAACCCACTCTGCCCTCATCATACATAGAGCCTCCCAAAAACACAAATGGATATGACCTCACCATGACCCTATAACTAGCATAGAACACTACACTAGAAAACTTACCGATCTTTCTTGTAGTAAACAACAAATAAAAAAACTTTAACATACAAAAAAAAGAATCTCCTAGTTGGATCCCCATCTAAACTAACATCTTAAATTTACCTCCACTATCTTTTAAGACATTAATCCAAAACTTTCAAGGTATTACCGGATTTTGAGATGCTTTATAAATGATGATAAAATTTTTAGATTTATAAAGAACGACTGTAGAAAAATTCTCTGAAAGAGGACCTGTTAATTCTGAAAGCTAATGTGAATATGACTCATCTACTAATACAATAGTACAATATCTTTAAAAAGAAATGTTATACAGAATCTTTAAAACCCTTCCTAGTTCATTTTTACGCTTAAAGGCATTTCCATTATATTATATATATCTAATATATAATATATATATTATATATATAATATATTATATAAATATAAATATATAATTATATATATAATTATATAATATATATATATTATATAATATATATATATATAATTTATATATATATATATATTATACTATATATATATATATATATATATAAAGAACAAGTCAATTTAAAACCACTAAGAAATTAACCAGGGGATTAAAGATTCAATATTACATTAATTTATTTCGTTTAATGAATTAAAGTTCATGAGAGAGGGTGTATCATCAAATAGTTTCTTTGGTCATTGTATATAAATATGGGTGCGTATAGGAACTTTTTAAAACCGCAATTTTCCTAACCAGCAGGATTTATTTATGTGGATAGAAGAATCTAAAGAAGCAGTAAAAAGGGGCGTTTTGAATTCTTTTTCCATTAATTAATTGATATAATAATAGATGTTATAGTTTTATGACAAGAATTTCCCAAAATTATTGCATATTAAAAATTTTTAAAATTAAATAGTGGAAAATAAATTAATAATAATAATATAATATTTACGCGATTATAATCACGTCCAATAATTTAAATTTGCATTTTTAAGAACTAATCGGTTGGGCAATTTGTAGATTTCTTGATTTATTTAATATATTTCACTGCTAAAAAAATTTTAGTTACACTTTTTGCAAAATAAATATTTAAATAATGCCTCTCCTTTGTTTTAAAGTTTTTCTCATTGTAGTGTATTAATATAATATTATAAAAATTTAAGGTTAACTATTTAAAATAAATTTCAAACAACAATATAAAATAATAATAAATAATAAATTATAATATAATAATAATAATAATAATAATAAATAATAATAATAATAATAATAATATAATAAATAATAAAATTAATAATAATTAATATAAAATAATAATAATAATAAAATAATATAAGTAAATAATAATAATAATATAAATCATAAATAATAATAAATAATAATAATAATAATATAAATAATAATAATAAACCCATAATAATAATAAATAATAATAATATATAATAATTAATAATATAATAATAATAATAATAATAATAATAATAATAATAATAATAATAATAATAATAATAATAATAATAATAATAATAATAATAATAATAATAATAAAATGAGAAAATTCTAAAAGTTTTAACTTTAACTCTAATTGTATTCTCATTTCGCTGATACTTATTATTTCCTTTGTGATTTTCATGAAAGTATGAGGCATGTTATATTTATGTAGATCCTGACACCGGTTTTCGTCGTACAACCTCGGACTATCTTCAAAGTTTTGATTCTAACCAGGGATGGCACGAAAAAAAATCAAATGAAAAAAAGTCAATTGATTTTTTACTTGATTTTTTTATTAAAAAATCAGATTTTTTTGATTATATTGAATTTTTTGTTTTGTTTTATATATAATTTTTATTTTTGTTTGTGTAATATTGTGGTCATTCTTCAATAGAAATAAAAATTATGAATAAAACTTATTATAATTTATATTATGAAATGTGTGATAGTTCATTGTTGAAAATTTCAAAAACAGTTTTGGCATGTAACCCGTAAGTCTGTTACATTTCTTATAGTGTTGCTGTTCATTTGATTCCATTGTACAGATTTTGAAACCCAGAGCTATGGCCTAGGGTTAAAAATAAAAATTAATGCCAGATGCAGACTAATTATATATGTTTTTGTATAAATG
>JABUQX010030237.1:22500-42500 GCA_015478945.1 Trachelipus rathkii
TATTGCTTGGAACACCTCCTTCTTTGCCAGACATCGTAGAACAGCCATCGAAACCCAAGATGTCTCTATTCAAAATTCCCAGTTTTACAATAAAAGTAGAAATAATCCTAAATCCATATGCATACAATTGATATTGCCATATATTCCATATATATCTATATATTACTACTATATAATATATATATATATATATAACTATATATATATATATATATATATTATTAACATATATAAGAAACAATTTAAAAACCCTTAAGAAACTAAACAGGGATGAAATCAAATATATAAATTAAACAGTAGTTTACGTTTTCGAGACTAGTACAACGTCTCCTCCTCAGAAACTTTAAATGGAAAAAAATTATTTTTTCCATTTAAGTTCTGAGGAGGAGACGTTTTACTAGTCTCGAAACGTAAACTACTGTTTAATTTATAATATTTTGATTTCCCTGTTTAGTTCTTAAGTGGTTTTAAATTGTTTCTTTACATTTTAAGAGTTTGAGCTGTTTACAAATCTCTAAAGATTTTTTGCCATATATGTATTATATATCATATATATTATATATATATATATATATTATATATATATATATATATATATATATATATATATATATATATATATAATATTTATATTTATATATATATATATATATATATATTATATATATATAAAATATATATATATATATTATATACAGTTAATATATATTATAATATATATATTATATATATATATATTTATATATATATTACTAATATATATATATATATATATTATATATATATATTACATATATATATATATATATATTTATATATATATAATACAGTATATAATATATATAATATCTTATTATATATTATATAATATATAATATATATATTAAATATTAAATTATATATAATATATATATATATATATATATATATAATACTATATTGCAAAAGTAGGAGAGGACTAATTAAGAGGTCTTGAATCTAGTATAGCGAATTAACGATACTACCAATTTTAACTAAACGTTAAAAGAGTACAGAAAAATTACAAAAATTACCTTCCTTTTAATATGATTATGCTTGTTCCTTAGTACGTAGGAAAATTAATGCCATTGATGTAGGGCTGTCTCTAAATTCTCGGCTCGGCAAGAAGAGTGGTGTTGCTTTTGGGAAGAGAGTAAACACTTTTAGGGGGGCAGCTGCCCCCCTGCCCCCCCTGACGACGCCCATGGTATTATTCTTATTTATTATTTATTATAGGTTGACTGGGACATTCTAGAGGGGCCAATGCGGCTTCTTAATTATTAATGTTTTATTGTTGACGGGCAGTCTAAAAAGGACAGGAGGTTCTAAGTTATTTTCTTATTTACTTATGTGGTTACTAGACATTGTCAAGGGGAGTCAATGTGGCTTCTTAATTATTATTTTTAATGATTAATTAATATTGGTTGACTGGGACAGTGTAGATAGGCTCAGGCGGCTTCTTAAGTAATATTCTTGTTTATTATTTGATATTTATTATGAGTTGACTGGGACATTCTAGAAGAGCCAAGGTGGCTCCTTAATTATTATATTTTATTGTTGAGTGGGACAGCTAAAAAAGACCATAGTGGCTTTCCCTTAAGTATATCTATTTTATTCTAACGAGGCGTCAATGCATGTTCTTAATTATTATTTTTAATTACTGAATTAATGATATATTATTATTGATTTACTGGGACAGTCTAGATAGGCCTATGCTGCTTCTTAAGTATTATTCTTATTTATTATTTATTATGGGTTGACTGAGACTTTCTAAAGTGGCAATGCGCTTCATATATTTCATTAATTTTTATTGGTTGACTGGGACAGTCTAAAAATTACCATGCGGCTCTAAGTATATTCTTATTTATTATGGGTTGACTGAAACATTCTAGATAATGCAACCAGCTTCTTTAATTAATTATTGTGATTTTTAGTCTTTAAGAAGCTGCATTAACCCTCTAGAATGTCCCCAGTCAACCTATAATAAATTAGAAAAATACTTAAGAAGCCGTATGGTCCTTTCTAGACTGTCCCAGTCAACCATAAAAATTAATAATTAAGGAAGCCGCATTGGCCCTCTAGAATGTCAAACACATAATAAATAATAAATTAAGAATAATACAAATCAATAGCAGTAAGAAGCCGTATGGGCCTATCTAGACTGCCCCAGTCAACATAATAATTAATAATTAATAAATAATAATTAAGAAGCGCCTCATTGACCCCTCTAGAATGTCCCAGTCAACTCAATAAATAAATTTAGAATAATACTTAAGAAGCCGCTGTCCTTTTTAGACTGTTCCCAGTCAACCAATAAAAATTAAAAATTAAGAAGCCACATTGGCCCTTCTAGATAGTCCCAGTCAACCCATAATAAATAATAGATAAGAATAATACTTAAGAAGCCGCATGGTGCCTATCTAGACTGTCCCAGTCAACCATAATAATTAATAATTAAACATAATAATTAAGCCACTTGACCCCTCTAGAAATGTCCCAGTCAACTCATTATAAATAGAATAATACTTAAGAAGCGCTGGTCCTTTTTAGACTGTCCCATTCGACCAATAAAAATTAATAATTGAGAAGCCGCATTGGCATTTCTAGATTGTCCCAGTCAACCCATAAAAATTGAGAATTAAGAACAATTTTTAATAATAATCAGTGTAATTAATGAATAGTATTTATAAATAAGAAGCCACATGGGCCTACTCTAGACTGTCCAGTCAACCAACCAATATTAATAATAGAATAATAATTAAAAAGTCGCATTGGCCATTCTAGAATATCAAGTCAATCCATAATAATTAATAAAATAAGAATAATTAATCAGAAGCCACGCATGGGGCCTATCTAGACTGTCCCCAGTCAACCCATAATATAATAATTAAGAATAATTATTCTTAATTATTAAAAGTTTTATGGGTTGACTGGGACAGTCCTGATAACCCATGCGGCTTCTGATTATTATTCTTATTTTATTAATTTTTGTTGGTTGACCGGGACAGTCTAGGTAGGCCCATGTTGCTTCTTAATTATTAAATATATATATATAATTATTATAATTAATTATTATTAAAAAATATTCTAATTTTAATTTTTTTAAATGGTTGACTGGAACTTTAGAGGGTCAATGCGGCTTTCATCTTTTTTTTATTGGTTTACTGGGACAATCTAAAAAGAGTCGCCGGCTCTTAAGTATTATTCTTATTATGATGAGTTGACTGGGACATTCCTGAGGGATCATGCGGCTCTTAAGTATTATTCTTATTATTATTGATATTGGGGTTGACTGGGACTATCTAGAAGGCCAATGTGGCTCTTAATTTTAGTTTTATTGGTTGAACTGAACAGTCTAAAAGGACCAATGGGCTTCTAAAGTATTATTCCTATTTATTACTGAGTTGGCTGGGACATTCTAGAGGGGTCCATGTTATTCTTATTATTATTTTAATTATTAATTATAATGGTTTGACTGGGACATTCTAGATAGGCCCATGAGGGTTTTAAGTAATTTAAAAAATTTTTCCCCCCCTTTTTTTTTATTTATTATGGTTGACTGGGACATCCTAGAGGGGCCTATGCGGCTTCATAATTATTAATTTTTATTGGTTGACTGGGTCAGTCTAAATAGGACCATATATATATATATATATATATATATGATATATAAATATTTATATATTTATCATATATATAATAATATAATATATATATATATATATATATACTATATATTATATATATATAGTATATATATAATGATATATATATATATATATAAATAATTATATATAATACTTATTATATTTATATAATATAATATATATATATATATATACTATATATATATATATATATAATAATATATATATATATATATATATTTAGATAAATATATATATAATAGTTCCTGTATGCATGTAACAAATAGAATTACAGAATTTGAATTTGACGTAAAAGATATTAAACGTATATTAGATCATATTGATCCAGAAAAGCTGCAGGCCCTGATGGTATGCATGGTAGAATTTTGAAAGAGGGTAGTACCAGCATTGCAAAGGCACTGTATTTGATTTTTTAAGCGATCTATAACATTCGGTGAGGGTAACCAGATGACGGAAACGGCATAATGTTTGTGCCTATTATAAAGAAAGTAGTAAGGGATTTGGGTAATTATGGCCAGTTAGCTAAACATTCTGGTTGTAAAGGTTCTGGGAAAAGTTACTGAAAAGGTCATATAGAGAAATATTTAGTAGATAACAAGGATTGTATGACTCCCAGCATGGTTTCAGAAAGGGTAGGTCAATGTCAGACAAACCTTTTAGAATTTATGGAATACATTACTGACCATTGACGAGGAGATCTCAGTTGATATTCGTATATTTTAGACTTTAGCATAAGCTTTTGAATAAGGTTCCCCACATACATGCTGATGATAGAAGTTTTGCAATGTGGTATAGGTGTACAACTACATGGCAATAAATCATCATGGAAATAGTGGAAGAGTGGTGTCCCACAGGTTCCAGTGCTGGGGCCACTATTGTTCAATCATATGTATAAATGATTTAGTACCAGGGACAGAGATCAATTTTCTACTGTTTGCAGATGATACTAAATTGGCCACCTCAGTTAGGAATGGTGAAGGATGCATAAGATTCAAAATGATCTTGATAAACTTCTTGGAGTGGGCAGATAGTGGCAAATGATTTTAATAGTAAACAGTGTAAGGTCTTCACCAGGTTACTCAAATACAAAGTTTTTAACCTATAGATCATGAATGGGCGATGGCTTTGGGAGTCTGTGGACCAAGAAAAAGATTTAGGTGTGATATAAGCAGTAATTTAAAAGTAGCTAATCAGTGTTTGCAAGCAAGAAATATAAGATGCTGGGCATAATAATTCGCAATGTTGTTTACAAGAGAAGGAAGTAATAAGTAAACTGTATAACTATGTTAGGCCAGTAATAGAGTATTGTGCACCAGTTTGGGCCCCTTATTTAAAGACTTAGATAATGCTAGAGAGAGTGCACGTAGAGCAAACAAGGATGATTCTGGGTTTGATGGTAAAGAGCTATGAGAGCGGCTGAACGGATGTTACGGAATGTTTTCCTGTAAAGGCGATTTTCTCATCGAGCGGGACATGATACATCTACCAAAAATTATTTACTATCTACTGATATATGGAGACCAAATCAAATTTTCATAGTAGAACATGGACAAGTGACACCAGGGGGCATAATAGAAAATTAAGAAGACATTCCTTCAGCAATAGGGTTGTTAAAATTTTGGAATGGCTGCCACAGGAGGTTGTTGATTGTGACTTGCACATTTAAGAAAGGGTTGGAAAGGTATATGGATGGTGGTATCACAATATAATATATTTTGACAAAGCCAAATTGGTTGGGTTTTTAGTTACAGTAGTATTAATGTTATACTGCATGCATGACCATAACTTAGTTTTATTAATGCATGTGGATGTTTGGGTATCATCATATATATCATTAGTTTTGACTAAGCAAAATTGGTGGATGTGGAATTGGTTCATATATATAATATATATATAGTATATATATTATTATATATATATATATATATATATATATATATATATATAGTATATATAATATTTATATATATATATATATAATTGATAGATATATATATATATATATATATATATATCTATATAATTAGTTTTGACTAGCCAAATGTGGAGTTTTTAGTTACAGGAATTTGACAAGCCCTAGGTGCTTTGTGGATTGATGAGCATGTTTGGTTAGTGGTTGACTGGCGGAGGAACAGTCTCGACAGACCCGTGGCTTCTTACTGTCTCTATATTCTTAATGTCTTAATGTCTATATATATTTCGCGTGACGTCATGAATCTGAAAAAATCAAAAAAAATAAAAAAAATTAAGAAAATCAATAAAATCAAAAAAATGAAAAATTGATTTATTTCTAAAAAAAATCAAAAAATCCCCAACCCTCATTCTAACAATTGAATGAATTATTTTAACACTAGATTTAAAAAATTAAAATAACAAATTATATTTTAGATTTTAGATTTTAGCATTTCATATTATATTTAATTAAGGGACAATACGTTGAACTTTATGTTAATGTCTGGTTTTAGATGTTTTATGTAATAAGCCTCAGCTATTTTCAGTTTTTGAGCTTCACATGAGGAGTGTAAAATTTTAAATGATTTTGAAATATCAGGTACAGTTGAAGGAGTTGTCGTAATCCGAGCTTTCTTCAATTCTTATTTTCTATCTTCGTTACATATGTAGACTTTCTTTGTTTTCTACCTCTTTCCATTGGCGTAGGTCCCAAACTTTTACTTTTTCTGCGATCTCTTTCTTGTTTAGCCTTTCTAATGCTACTATATCCACCATAGCTTTGTCCATGTTGCCAAGTGCAGTCTTCCACCATTTTTTTTCCTTCTGCTTTCATTTTTTCAAGTATATGTTTTAAGACTTTTTTCTTTCCTTCTGATATTGATTTCAAATATTTTAACTTGTTAGTTATTATTCTTCCCCGCATTGATGATGCTCCAATCTCTCCCTTCAGAGCTACAGTTGGGGTGCATCTTGTCCCTCCTAATATCTTCCGGTAGACTGTGTTTTCAATTGTTTGTAACTTATCTATTTCTTGTTTAGTGACGCACATTATATTGGATCCATATGAAATTGCCGGAAGTGCCACATTTTTCCAATATGTTTTCCCTATTAGCAGTTTATTGCAGCTCTTCTCAATGACTGAACCTGTTTGAGTAGACAAGGTGTGGGCCTTATTTATGAGATGTAGCTTCTGAGTCTTAAACATATTTTTATCATTGCTTATATATATAAGCCTAGGTATTTTATTTTTTCACACTTTTAAATAGACATTTTATTGGTGGTTGTTCCATATTAAAAATCAATACCTTGCTTTTCTCTTTGTTTATTTCTAGACCACATTCCCCACTTATCTGTAGTAATGTCCTAATACTCGCAGCTGCATCATTTAAAGTCTCTGCTAAGATCAGGCCATCATCAGCAAAGAATAGACTGTTTATTTGTACAGAACCATTATTGAATCCCTTTTCTTTCTCCAGTTCCTTAATTATTTTGTAAGTGACAAGTTTGAATAATGTGATAGACCCTGTACAGCCTTGTTTTATTCCGCTAGTAACTTCCATCTCGCTTCCCAACTTAATGTTTGTTTTGTCTTCTGTATATACTTGTGCAAAGGCACTTTTTATTTCATGGTTGACATTGTATTCTTTTAGAACTATTATCAGTGATTCCCTACTTACTGAGTCAAAAACCTTTTTGAAGTCGATTGAAACTACAATTAATGGTAGATGTCTTCTGTGTGATTCTTCCGCACAGTATTGCATAATAAAAAGATTATCCTCAATTCTAGCACCTTCTGTGAACCCTGATTGATTTTCTTTTATCTCATCACATATTTTAATGTGTTCTTCAATTTCATGTTTTATTATAGTCATAAATTGTTTGTAGGATTAATGCGATAGGCCATAAATCTTTTACAGTTGGATTTCTCTTTTCTCTATCATACTTGTTATAGATGTTTTCCATGATGTCGGTTTATGTTTCATTGTTAGTTCTTTATTGATACAATTTGTGAAAACCTGTATACACTGTCCACTTCTAATCAATATCTTATATAATTCTGACTTAATCCATCTGGCCCTGGAGCCTTTTTCCCTTTGAGCTTTTGTAAGCACCTTCTGACTTTATCGGTGGTTATGACCGGTTTGTTCATAGGTGTTATGGAGTTTGTTACTCTTATTGTCATGTCCATATGTTCTCTCAATTGTGCCGGATATTGGTGTACCCCACTTTGTATCCATTGGTGTCTTTGCTCATTAAGTCTTATATATTCTTCCTTTGAGATATCGCTCCACCCTTCTACAATCCTGTTTTCATGTTTACAATATATGGTTTCCCAATATCTAATTATTTCTTTCCCTATTTCGTCTTTTGGTATTAGTTCACCATTTTCATAATATAGCTTAGTTTCTTCAGGGTTCTATCTGCTCCTTGAAGCTTCTTTATGTTTTCCCATAATTTGTTATTTTTTTCAGATTTTATTTCATCTGTAAGTTTTTTCTAATATTTTGTTATTTCTTTTGTTATAAGCTTTTCTACTTTTTCTCTCTACTCTTTATACTGCTCCCAGAGCACATTTTTTTCATGGTCTTCTGCTCCATTTCGTCTTTTCCTATTAATTTCTCTCCTTTTTTTAATTTCCTTTCTTATTTCTTCTGTTATCCATGATCTCTCAATCTTTTTTCCAGTTTTATCTTCTTTTTTCCTGTATGTTCTTAATAAGGTATTATCCGCTGCCTGTTAAATGATTTTGTTCATCTATTCCAAAGTATCTGCTCTTTCGTTTTGCATTTTATTTTCTAGGTATTGTATATAGCTTGTCATCAGAACTGGTTCTGTATTAAAATATTTAAAATTGAACCATCACCCTTTTTTATAAATAGGCCTTTCCATTTTGCTCCTTAGATATATTTGGATTAAATTATGATCTGATAGATCAAATACTTCTCGGTTTTCATCTATTTTCATCAAATAAAAATGTTTACTCATAGCTATATTAGTCAGAACAAAATCTATGACACTTCTCATGTTATTCCTCTGCCATGTATAGAGTCCATCACACTCTTCAGATGTATTTAGGAATTTCAACTCAAACTCATCTATCTACTCTAAAACCATTTCACCCTGTTTATCAACTTGTTGGCTTCCCAACCATGGTAAGTGCCCATTGAAGTCCCTTAGGAGCATAAAATTCTTTTTACTCTTTCGCACTCTTTTCTTATTTTATCATTTCTTCTTATGTCTTCTGATTTGCTTCCTGATGCAAAATATACTAATACAAATATATATTCTGTATCATGCTCTAAATTTAACCCTGAAGCAAAGGATATCATTATGTTTTCCGTCTAATTTTTCTACTTCTATTTGTTTATTTCTCTTATGTATAACCATTAACCCTCCCCCTTTTTTATCCTCTTCCTTTCTATTACTTAAAATTTTGTCAAGGTCATCTCTAAGTATGAATCTGTCCTCTGTGAGATGTGTTTCCACTAAAAGTACTATATCATTTTCTGTATTTATTAAGAATTCAATCTCAGTTAACTTTGTTTGTGTTAATCCTTGTATATTAATTATATTTAACGTTAGCCTATTGTTTGTTACCATATCTGTTTGTCCGGTATCACTGCCCTTCTTATTGAAAATTTACATTCTTGCATATTTTCCCTGTTTAATGTATAGTCCTTGTTCTCCACTTTGTTTTCTTTCGTGTAGTTCGTTCCTTAGCTGTTTTGCATTATCTCTTTCTTTTTTAGTCTCGTCCGTATTTATATAGATATTCTTGAAGCGTGCATTATTTCTTATATTTTTTGCTCTTTTAAGAACATCCCATTTTTGATCGGTAGTTTTCATTTCTATAAGTATGGGTCGGGGTCTGGAGTTACGGTTTCCCAACCTTTTTACCCTTGCTATCTCAAACTCTGTTACTCCTGCTTTAAAGATTTCAGAGCTATGGTTTTTATCCTTATGTTCGGCCTCCTCTAAGTTCGTTTGCTCAGTATTTACTTCTGAATTATAAATCACCAAATTAATTTTCCTTCTCCGTTTATCTTCAATTTCCAATAGTTCTTCCTTTACGAGTTCCCCAAGATTTTTTCGGTTTCCTGTGGAGTTTTCCCTTCTTTTCATTTCTCTCAATAGTTCATCTATTTGGACTTGTTGCTGCTGAAGATGTTGTTGTCGTTGCTGCATTTGAACTTGTTGCTGCTGAAATTGTTGTTGTTGATACTGCATTTGGACTTGTAGCTGCTGAAGATGTTGTTGTTGCTTCTGCTTGGATTTCTGCATTTTTTCCATACTCTCAGCAAGTGAGGATGCCATGTTCTTCATCTCTGAGGAGTCCGTCACAACAATGATGTTCATTTCTGGCTTCTGCAAGCAGCCTTGGCAAGTCCACAACATGTTACTTTTTTCTTTTAATATTCTATATATATCAGCACAATTTTGCAGCGTGGACCCACTCTTTTGCATCGGATGCATTCTATGCTTTCCGTTCTCTGGCCTAAGTTAAGGTTACAATTGCCGCATTTATATTCTTTCTCTGTATGACATAATTCAGTAATCTTTGCTAATTTTTCTATTACACCCTGATTTGTAACTCAAATCTTGTATATTTTGAATTATTTCGAAAGATAATTTGTTATTTCAACAAGTTATTTAAACTACTTTCGGAAAGGTTACTCAAAGCTATTATTCATACTCCAATTAGGCAGATTACAATTGCATGGCACACGATCTTTTGTCTGCGGAGAGTCTGAGTCCCTCTACTCGTGTGGTAGAAAAAATTAAAAATATTTCTTCAACACCATTAGCCCATTTAAAAAATAACACAAAAAAAACGTTTGACAGTAAAATTTTGTTTAACATGTATTAAGGGTCAAATTTGGCGATTTGATAACTTTTTCAGGGTTATTTCGGAAGGTTTTTTTATTCACGTTTTCTTTCTTTGCTAATCATTTAAAAAATTTCGCCTTCGTTTCATGAAATCTGCCGAAATTTGTATTATTGGCAGAACCCTTCATAGACAAACGCGATAAATGCGACATTTGGAGACTTTTTATTTCATCTCTAGTGTAAATCCAGCAGGTTTATGCAAACTTTTTATCTAATTTTCAACACATTGACATTTTCAGTAAATGTAATGGAAATCGGCAAGGGTGGCTATGATTAATATATATATATATATATATATATATATATATATATTATATATATTATATATTATATATTATTATATTATATATATATATATATATATATATATAATATATATATTATATTATATATATATATATATATATATATTATATATTAATATATATATATATAATATATATTATAATGTATATAGAAATTATCTATGAATTTAGTTTATATATATATATTTTATATAATAAAATATATATATATATATATATATATTATATATATATATATATATATATATATATATATATATATATATATATATATATATATATAGTAATAGACGGGGATATTGAGGCCGGAAGTAAACGGAAGTAAATTTTTCGCCTTTCTATGACGAAAAACACCGCAGGTTTTTTTTCGAAACAATAAAAAGAATAATTTAATAATAAAATAATAATAGAATTAAATTAATTATTATTAATTATTAATTAATTACTGATAAATAAATTAATAATAAATAAAAATAAATAAATAAATTAATAAATATAATAAAAATAATAATAAACAAATAAATAAATAAAAAAAAAACTGCTGCTTAAAAAAAAAAAAAAAAATTAAAATTAAAATTATATATATATATATATTATATACTATATATATATATATATATATATATATTAATATATATTATATATATATATATATATATATTATAATAAATATATATTTTTTTAAAACCGTATAAGACCCCACAAGACTTGTACCGCACAGAACACACGCCGCCAGCAACAGCACGCACATACGCTAAGCACCGCAAGCCGCACGCACGAACGCCCTCCTTAGTAAGGATAGAGTTTGCTGCATGTATCGTCTCTCAAACTTGACATCCCGTTTAGGGATGACGTAACCTCATAGACGAGGTACGTGGCCTGACCTAGGGGGGGTGCTAGCCCCAAACCTGAGATATTGACGTTAGAAGGCTGGAAACTTGGTTTACACCCTTCATATAAGTACCCCAATCATATATGGAGTTAAAAACCGTAGCAGTCCCCAAAGGGGGGTCTTCCCGCCCCCCAAAACTGAATTTGACAATAGAACGACGAACTTGGTATCACTTCATATAAGGTACTCACATCATAAATGGGTTAATAGCCGTACACACCAAAAGGGAGGTCTCCAGCCCCAAACCTGAAATATTGACAATAGGACGCGAAACTTTTGGTATATCCCTTCATATAAGTACTTCAATCATATATGGAGTTAAAGTAACGTACACCCAAAGTGGGGTTCTCAAGCCCAAACTGAAATATTAACATAGAACGACGAAACTTGTAACACCCTTCATTAAGGTACCACATATATTGGAGGTTTAAAATAGTCGTACACACCAAGGAGGTTCTCCAGCCCAACTGAATATTTAACATAGAACGACGAAACTTGGTATACAATCTTTATATAAGGTATTATCCTCGATACAAGAAAAATTTGAAAAAATAAATATAATAATTAAAAATTAATGCATAAAATAAAAAAAAATAAAAATACAAAACCAAAATAAACTAACCATTAATTTTTTTAGTAAGCATCACTTCTTGTATTTACGTATCTTATATAAATAAACAGCTCTAGAGCCTCCGAGCCTCTGGAGCCTCTGGAGCCACTGGAGCCTCTGGAGCCTCTTGAGCTCTTTAGCTTCCCCAGCCTCCTCAGCCTCCCACACCTCACCTATGACCTCTTGATCTATTGATTCATGTCATATTTTGTAAAACATAACACAAAACTTCCATTTATTTTTGTTTTATATGTTTTAAACAGTTTGTTTTACTAAGATTTCACGGATTGCGAAGTAGAAGTTGAGAAATTTGCTCAGTTTCGTACAGAAGCCTGTGAAATTTGAAAATCTAACACTACCTCTCCTCCTCCTACCCTTCCTGGATATTTTTACATTAAATAGCATATTTAACAGAAACTTTAATATAGATGAGGCGAGTATTTACTGAATCAATGTAATGCTAGCTTAAAAAGTTTTCACAGTCAATAATGCTAACGTGTCATAATCAGAACTAAGGGTATATAAGGTACAACGACAAAACTAACACGTTCTACTCAGCCCTTTTTCAAACATATCCATGGGATATTTTTTACATCACATGTCATATTTAACAAAATATTATCATAACTTGTCTAAATATCATACTGACCAATGAATATATGCTAACGTAACAAGTTTCACATCAATAAAGCAACATAGCATACACCTGAACTACGATATAACGTACACTTCACAAACCTAACACATCTAAACATGGAATAAACAGTTACATTACAAGTTCCCGTACTTAATAACAGAAGTAGTAAACTAAACATGAAGCAGAACGTAACCTGCTTACCTTTTTTAAACATAGTCAAAGATATTTTTACATTTAACAATGAGTAAAACATTTAACAAAATTATCACAACTTATGTAGTATCATACTGATCATGAATATATGCTACGTAACAAAGTTTTCACATCAATAAAGCAACATAGCATCAACTGAACTACGAATATATTGTACAACGACAGACCTAACATACCTTATACATGAATAGCAGTCAACATTAACAAAGTTCCATTCTTAACAACAAGAAAGTAACCACCGCATACAGAACGTAACCTACTCACTTTTTCCAACATAGTCTTATCATATCATTCTATTTCGCATTAAATGGTTTATATTTACCATATCGTACCTAATTATCATACTGATCAACGACTATATGCAACGTAAAACAACGTTTGGCTTAATATCTATATACAATAAGTTTGAACAAAGGTATAACATATAAAGTATAAATAACACAGCTTAAGCAGAATAAAACTGCTTAATATTAACAAGTTTTCAATACTTAACACAGTAAAATAACTAACAAGCATACAGACAAAGCAAACGAAGCCTGATGAGGTACATTTCATTTACAAATCGTATAGCGATGTGTTTTGTTTATTTTTTTTTAATTTTATTTTCTTAAAACTATTAGGTTTTTAAGAACACATTTATTTGTTTTCAGTTCATAGATGATGACCATTTTGTTTTTAAAGCGCTTTCTTTGTTTTTATTTTGTTTTCTTTAAAAGTTTTTGTTTTAAGTTTTCTTTTTTTTAATTTTTATTGCTCAAGAACAATAATATTTTTAAAAATTTTTTAATTTTTAATTTTAAATTTCTTTGAAATTTTATGAAGATACTAAATTTTTACACTTTTCAAGTTTATAACGTAAAAATTGTGTTTTTACATACCTAACGGGTAAATCAGTGAAGTCAAGTATCAAACCACCCTTCCTCCTCCCTAACCGTCCCAACAGCGATCTATTTGAGTATTGAATGTATTGATCTATCGAGTTTACTGATCTATTGAATCAAGTCATATTTAAGTATCATTTTGGTAAACATAGCGTAAAAATATGTTCTTTTTTTATACTAACCACAAATATATACCGGGATAATAAAGTTCTTACCTGTATCTGCTACCATAATGATGACCTGATGTAAGAATCTAATGTATAACATCAAACAATCATACCTTAACCGATAAACCGTCACCATTACACAATACATACTTAATCAATAGGAAAGTAATGACCGAGCTTTAGCCGACGTACCATATTCACACTTTTTTTCAAACATGTCTCTAACATATCATTGTTATTTAGCATTACATAGTAACATTTTACAAAAATTTAATCATAACCTAACCAATCTATCATACTGACAATCGAATATATGTTAACGTGACAAAGTTTTCATATCAATAAAGGTAACATATAACCTGAACTAAGAATATAATGTACTCCCATCATACCTAACTCATCTTAAACACATGAATAAAACAGTTAACATTCAATCAAAGTTTCATAGCTAACCAACAGTAAGTACTAAATTGCATACAGAAACGTATTCCTCTTCACACTTTTTCAACTTCTCTTAACATATCACCATTATTTTTTACATTAATAGTAACATTTAACAATAAGTTACCATAACTTATCCTAATTAGCATAGGGATCAACAAATATATGCTAACGACAAAGTTTTTTACATCAATAAGGCTAACATATAACCTGAACTACAGAATATAACGCACAATGACAAACCTAACATACCTATGAATAATCAACTGCTAATAATAACAAAGTTCCATACTTAACACACTAAAGTAATATTACAATGCATACGGATCTAACAGGTCCGAAGCTGATGTGGTTCCTGTTCACTAGAGTTATCATTAATGTCGAGAAATTGTTCAAATCTCCCACTACGAACATTAACGCAATGCTATGTTCTGGTTGGTTCGTTTTCGAACATTACGCTATACATTTGATTCTAATATAATTAAGCACATAAACTTTTTAAAATATTTTATTTTTGCTAATGTCTTTGTTTTATAACAACTAAAACAACTTTTTATTTTTTAAATTTTATTTCTTTAAAACCTTTTGTTTTTTTGTTTTTAACTTTTTAATTTTTAATTTTCTGTCGTTAAACCTTTTTGTTTTTACTAAAACTTTTAATTTTTAAGTTTTATTTCGTTAAACTTTTTGTTTTTACAAAATTTTTATTCTTTTTATTTTTTAACGTAAAAAATTGGTGTTTTTACATACCCAAAGCATCAAATCAGTAAATCAGTAAATTCAGTAAATCAGTAAATCATCAACCCCTCCACACCCCCGCCAACCTACTATTGATCCATGATCTATTGAGCTATTGAATCAAGTCATTTTTTTTTAGTAAAATTGTAATGTTTTACATACCTAAATAGTAATCAAGTAATTCAAACACCCCTCCCACTCATCCATGATTATTGATCTATTGATCTATTGATTATTGATCTATTGACTATTGATCTATTGATTCAGGTATATTTTTACTAAAATTATCATGTTTTTACATACCCTATAATCAGTAAATCAAACCAGTCATTCCACATTGCCCCCATTGATCTATTATTCTCTTGATCTATTGATTCAGTCACATTTCGAGTATCATTTTGGATAAACATAGATAAAATAGTTCTTTATATAACTAACCAACGAATATTGCCTACGTAACACAAGTTTCACCATTAATAAAGCTAACATAAGCATCACCTGACTAAGAATATAATGTACACGACAAACCTAAAACACCTTACGCATGAGTAAAACTACTAACATTAACAAGTTTTCACGCTTAACAACAGTAAAGTAACTAAGCATAGCATACAAAAACGTAACTAATTCATACTTTGTCAAGCATATCTCTCACATAGCAATGTTAATTTTACATTAACATGTCAATATTTAACAAAAATTTATCAATACCTTGTCTAATTATCATACAGCAACGAATATATGCTAACGTACAAAGTTTTTACATTATCATAATAAATATGTAACAAAAAATTTAAAAAAAAACTCACCTAACTATCATACATTCCAACGAATAATTGCAAACATATAAAGTTTTATTATAAACATACCATAAAATAAGTTCATTGAATTAAAATATCATAGTACACGTGTAATGTTTACTGACTAAAGCGTAAACGCAAGTATATAGTAATTCAATCTACCATGCCCCCCTCCCACCCTTCCATGCATCTATTGATCTATTGATCTAATGAATCAGGTCACATATCGAGTTCATGTTCGGATAAAATATCATAAAAATAAGTTCTTTATATACTACCCAATATAGCCTAACGTAACAAAGTTTTCACATTAATAAATATTAACACTAAACAGCCGAACGCATAAACAACATCATTAAGCACTTTAACCATAAAGCGAACATGGGGGAAGTAAAACATTTATTTCATTTTTAATGAACATATTTTCATTGAGCTTACTTCATACATAAAAACTAAAGTTTATTTTTAAATATATTAATTCATATCTAAGCAGGAGACATGGGATTCAACATAAAATGAGCATGTTTCTATATATTCTCTATGAGATTAACCCCCTTGAAGGATGTAATATAAAATGCATTCTGCAAAACACTAACCTTTTTCTGCATATTATTGGGTTCAACAAAAAAGCCAAACGGGGGCACTCTCTCAAGCCAGAGAGAAGTAAACTTTCCATGTTTGCTAGTTATTACACTTCCTGTATACCTCATTATCAGGAACCAATATTTCAGTGGTAAATTCTCGATTACCATGACTAATATGTATTAAGTCCTCAGTTATCGACGTCGTCAAGATGTAAATATTCGTTTTTTCCTTTTAATCAAAGCTGTAAATTTTCAAGATGTTTCGAACTGTGAAACTATACATGTATGGCCAGAAGGGGACACTACGATGGGTTTCCCGCAATATTTTGCGTACATCAAGGCTTTTTACTTTGAAGCGACGAGAAAACAGCATCTATTCTACTTATAACTCCAACTGTCTCCACCGCTAGAATATTTTCAACGAGTCGATTTGTATCAGATGAACACACCTTAGCTTTACCAGGCTCTGTGATTCAACTCATCTTGAACGAATTCTTCAAACAGAAATGAATAAGGGTCATAATTTACAACCTCCGGCTGGACAATACAAAATATAGTATCTGACTCACACATCTGGTTTACCGAAACCATTACATCATACATTGGACACATCACTCCCGTCCGGAAAATAAGCCACAAGGCTCCTCAGTAAAAGAATATCACCAACCAATACGTAAGAGGAGGGGTGACGACGTCATCGTACTCAAAACACGGAACAAATACTCCTACCCTCCGATGAAACTCGACCCAGTGTATAACCACGTCCCAAACCTGTACCATGAGCAATTCTTTCTTTCCAACAATCAGCAACGAAAGTAAACAAAATCGACCGTCACGAACGACATCTATTCCTTCTCCGCCCTCATCAGAGGCTTCAGTCGCTATGAGTATGTATTAGTCGAATAGGAGACCATCTACTAACAGGGTCATACATACATTCAGACGAAGAGTGGCTTATTCGCGACTGTTTCTTCTTCGCCCTCTGGCCCTCCATTGGGCCTGGTCGATCCCTACTTTCGTCATCTTCAAGACTTTCTTCTGAGCTGGTCGGACGTGGCACCCCCCCCCCCCCCCCCCCCTCGGTAGGGAATAATTTTATTCAAAAATTGACGAAGAGCTTGGTGTTTCATCAGCGTCCCAATTCAATCACAGAGTATTCATTTCTGGATAAAGATCGCTTCCTTTAGCGAGATTAATTAACTTTACACTTTCTTTGCGCGGCTACTATTTCAATTTTCAGCTGTAGAAACAGACTTCGGTATTGGGCTGCCTCTTCCTGAAGCGATTGCAATTGGGTTCCAGCAATTTCCTTCTTTGGGTTGCTGTTACTTGTTCTTCTTCTCTCTGTGGGACGACCAATATTGCTGGAGCTTAATCTTTCGGGTCTTATGCTTGGTACCTGCCTCGCTTTCCTCTTCAATGATGGCTAAGCCCTTTTGATTGGGTCGTTGCGACGTGTAGGGGTCGGAATCTTGAAAAATTTTCAGGGTAGTCTTTTGTCCGATAACCCATACTGCAATCTGCTAATCATTAGGTCATTCTCTTCATTCTATATAAATGCCATACTTCTTGACCTAACTCGGTTCTTAGTGGCTGGTGCTGGGCGCTAGTTTGGGAACTAGGCTGCCCTTTTCCTCTATTTGTTTTTTGTTCCCTTGTATGCCTCTATTTATTTGTCTCTTCATTTAGCACCATCCTCCTCTTTCTTTCTCTCTTCATTTTCACGTTTTATCCTTGATATTGTTGCAAGGTCCTGGTGGCCATAGGTACGCGACTGTACTCGTGGCTTTTATGCCACTCAATTTTAAATAATTATCGCACCATAACAGATACCTGTCTTTTTCTTTCTTCGTTTCTGTTTTTCATTTCTATGTGTGCCAATTTTCATCTTCCTTTGCAGCAAATTTTCTTGGCCAAGGTATGTTATTTGCTCGTGGGGAGTATGCGAGATGTTTGTGTGGGATTAAATTTTTGAAAATGCTTCCTTACTTACTATTGGGGTTGTGACTGCTAATGAGCCTTCTGCTACAGTATGTGAAAATTGGGCCTGTTTATACAAAATATAATACCTTAGTTTCAATTTCTTTCCTCCTCAAATCCTCTTTGCTCCTTCTTTGCTCAACATATATAATATATATATATATTATTTATAGTATATATAATATTATATATATATATATAATTATAGTATTATATATATAAACTTGTATATAATTAATATATATTATATATAATATATTTATATTTATATTATACTATATAATATATATGACATACTGCACATATTATTTGGTTTTCAAAAATTTCCAATTTTCAACCAAAGGGTAAAAAATCAAATTACATTGATAAAAAAAACATTATTATTTGGGTGCTATATGATGGTGTTGTATATGATATATTGTTTAATAAGCAGTTTGGCCACCTTTTGCATGAATAAGTGCTTTAACACGTCTTGGCATGCCAGTGATCAAAGTTCTGCACATTTCTTGAATTCGCGGAGATCGAAACCAAACTTCAATAAGACGTTCTATAAGTTGTTGTTTGGTCGTAATGGGCTGTTTATGTATTTCATCCTTGAGTATGCACCATAAACTCTCTATAGGATTCATGTCTGGAGAATTTCCAGCCCATGGGAGCACCTGAACGCCATTTTCTGTGCACCATTTCTTCACCGATTTTGCAGTATGGCATGGAGCAGAGTCTTGTTGAAATATCCAAGGACTTTCACCATACCATTCCCTTATTTGAGGTAACAAACGACCTTTAAGTACCTCTATGTACTTAAATTGGTCCATGGTTCCATCAACAATGTGTAAACGGCTTGTTCCATGCACAGAAATAGCTCCCCACACCATGATTTTTGTTGGAAATTTTATTGTTTTCTTCAGACATTGAGCTAAAAATTCTTCACCAGCTCGTCTTCGAACAGTCTGAACACGGTCATCAAGTACTGCGATGGTTGATTCGTCAGAGAAGACTACCTACATGAAAAAAGAAAATATACAGTTCATACAGTCAAGAGAACTAACTACCTACATGAATATAAATAATATACAGTACAGTTAAAAAAAATACTGTCACAGATACTGTAACAGAAAATATTCCTATATCCACTAATAAATTATTTTTATGCACCACAACTTCTAATAATAATTAATGATCTTTTGTCCAATACAAGTTAACTATAGATGTGTCATTCTTACCTT
>JABUQX010030238.1:0-16704 GCA_015478945.1 Trachelipus rathkii
CTGGCCATTCCATTCCATTATTTCCATTCCACCTTCATTCCTTCCATTCCTTCCTTTCCTTCAATTTAAGTGAGTGCTAATCGCTTATTTTCGGATTTAAAAACTATGTCCTTAAGCTTTCAAACTCTTCCATGGTTAAATATATCCTGTCCTTTATTTCTTTTTGATTAATCATTTCATTCCAACCGTCTATATATATATATATATATATATATATATATATACTCATATATATATATATATATATATATATATATATATATATATATATATATATCTCACTGTGTGTGTGTGTTGTGTGTGTGTGTGTGTGTGTGTGTGTGTGGTGTGTGTGTCTCTCTCTCTCTCCTCTCCTCTCACTCCTCTCTTTATATATATATATATATATATATATATATATATATATATATATATATATATATATATATATATATATATATAATATTTATATATAATATAAATATGTAATGACCCTGAATAACAATTACTTCAATAAATTTTCCAATTATATATTTTTAAGAATGTATTTTAAATTAGTTATTTTATATAATAATAGATGATTACGTGAAAAAAAATTGGAATGTTTTTTTTTTTATCTCATATGCAATCATTATTATTCTTTAATAAAGTAAAATTCATCTTGAAAATAAAATGAAAATTATTCAAGTTAATCATTTATCTTTCACCGCTGTGAACCCCCTTCTGCCATTGCTCAAAATTGGATCCCTCCCCACTCATGCCAAGGCGCTTAATTTTTTTCCCTTTTTTCATGTAAATTCTTCCTTTATTAAGGTTTCTATTCATATTTGAAAATGAAGCGAACTTTCATGTGAATATTTCACTGTTCAGATCGATCGCCTTCGACAAGCAACTAATGGCTTCATCATCTCGGTCAGAAAAAGCATTTATTAGACTTCGAATCGCAGATACTTTTCAAATTTTAAAAAAGAAAACATGTGTGTGTAAGAAATGCCGCTGTAAAATTATATTATATTTTTTGAATATCTTTTTACCAACCGCGTTCTGTAAGACCGTGTTCTACGAGGGACAACAGTATATATATATATATATATATGTGTGTGTGTGTGTGTGTGTGTGTGGTGTCTGTGGTGTGTGTGTGTATATATATATATATATATATATATATATATATATATATATATATATATATATATATATTTTCACTTTTGCATTTTATTCTTTTTATTTAAAGAGAAATATATTTTGTTTCCGTAGAATCATAGAATATTAAAGAAAATTGAGATAAAAAAAATTCGCTTCACATTTTGCGCCCCTGGAGAAACCTCCCAATTTATCTTGGGAAAGATTTTATTTTTGTTTCTCAAATGTTACGAGAATGCATTTTTTATTTTATAATTTTAGTGTTATTATCTCCTTTCATTAAAATAATTGAAAATATATTCGAAAAATGTAGCATGATTTTAAAGCGACAATTCTTACACACACACACTTTTATTTTTTTATTTAATTTAATTTTTGAAAGTATCTGCGATTCGAAGTTTAATAAATGCTCTTTCAGACCAAGATGAGAAAGCCATTAGTTGCTTGTCGAAAGCGATCGATCTGAACAGTGGAATATTCACACGAAAGTTCTCTTTATTGCCAAATATAAATTCAAAACTTAATAAAGGAAGGTTTACATTAAAAAAAGGAAAAAAATTAAGAGCCTTGGCAAGAGGGGGAGGGGTCCAATTTGGAGTAATGGTGGAAGGGGGTTCGCGGCGGTGGAAGATAAGTCGCTAACTTGAATATTTTCATTATATTTTCAAGATTAGTCCTACTTTATTAAGAAATATTAATGATTGCTTATGAGATAAACAAACATTCGATATTTTTTCACATAGTCATCTATTATTGTATAAAATAATTAATTTAAAATAAATTTTTAAAAATATATAACTAAAATCTATTGAAATAATTCATCTTCAGGGACATTTTCATATATATAAATATATATATATATATATATATATATATATATATATTATTATATTATATTATTATTTTTATATATATATATATATATAATATTTTTATATATATATATATATATATATATATATATATATATATATATATATATATATATATATATATTTTTATTATAATATATAAATATTATAAATAGATGTCAATATATATAAATATATATAAATATATATATATAAATATATAAATATATTAATATTTATTTATATATATATATATATATATATATATATATATATATATATATATATTGACTTATTTCGAATGAAATGACGTTATTACAGAAGAACTAAAAATAAATGAATATGATTATGATTCGAACTACTTAATCTTCACGCTTAGTGACCATAGTCATTGATTTATGTTCAATTAATTATAAATACGAAAGAGGAAGCTCAAAAATTTGAAAAATCAGCCTTTTGAAAAGGTAAAAAATGAGAATATAAAAAAAAAATACTCAAAAAATATTTCTAAAAAATATAAAATCCGCAAAGGATAAAAAAAAGAGGAAAATATGTACAAAAAACAATACCATTTTAAAAATACAGAAACAAAAAAAAAAAAAAAAAAAAAAAAAAAAAAAAAAAAAGTAAATTCATGAACACTAATCACACATTCTAAATTTGCATTTATTCTCCAGCAAAAATGATTGACAACATACATGATTTAACCTATAATTATTTTTAATTTACTATTTTACTTATTTTAATAATATAAGGTTATCACTTAAATAATTTTAATTAATAATGAAAAAAAAAAACAAATACTTTCAGACTTTTAAATATTGAAAGATAAATATGATTTACTCTAATAAAAGAAAAAATCCTAATGTTTCGTTATATTTCTTTTTATTAGAATAATCACGAATTGATAAACTCAATGCTTGCTGCTACGTTTCCGGCAGCTTTCACATTGTTTTCGATTTGAACAATTTCATGCGAGCACACATATTTACCGCGCTAAACTTCTCAGTTACCCTAAGCATCATATTGACTAGGAAAATTATTATTCACGTTGGATACTCGAAAATACAAATTAAATTTAAATTTGAATTTATTGTTAATAGAAAGAGTTAGAAGAAGAGTTATTATCAACATCTTTATTTTCAAATCACATAATACAGAAAATTAAAATTTTTCTTTTATTGTTTTTCCTCTAAACATTATATATATATATATATATATATATATATATATATTACCTGTCGCTAGTTGTATGAGTAAAAATATATATAAATATATATTTATATATAATTTTTATTTATTTTTTTTATATTATATATATATATATATATATATATATATATATATATATATATATATATATATATATGTATAGACTATATATATATATATATATATATATATATATATTTTTATATATAATATATATTACCTTCATATCACATTAATACAACTAATATATCAATACCTCTATATAATAATATATAATATATTATATCATGATATATCCTATCATACTATACTCACCACTCACCTACCTATACTACTATATAGATATCTATATAGCCATTATTCACTCTACTTATATATATATATTATATAATATATATATATAATATATATATTATATATATAATAGAAGTATCTTATATATCACTCACCTCACTCACTACATAAGAATATACTCATATATACTATCACCCGTCATATAGTAATATACACTCACTAACTACTATACTCACTACCTAATCTCACCCCCTCACTACCTACCCCTATGGATACTACTATACCCTCATACTATCACTATATCCATTATACTATATATATCCTACTATTACTACCTAACCTCATAATACTATACCCCCTCTCACTACTACCTCACTATATACTATACCTATATCACCCTATATATATTATATACTAATACTATATATATATATATACCTCATCACTATATATATATATAACTACTACTACTATAATATAATAGATTTAATATTATTAAGTATTAAGGTACTATATATTATATTCTAGTAGTTATATTAGTGAGTATACCTATTCATCTATAGTTTTATGCTACGGTTCTAAGTTATGAGGTACTACTTATATATACTGTATTCAACTGGAGAGTAAGTGGAAGGTTACTCATACGCTCGTGGATTCTATTGTTTGATATCAGGTTTTAGATAAGTTTATAACCGGTGTAGAGGCTCAAGGCGTTTACATGAGCTCGGCTTATATATAGGTGAGGTTAGTGTATATCGTGAGTTATGTGGATATTGTATTGAGGCTACCGTTCTGTTTGTAGCTGTTCAGGTGACGTAGTGGTTATTATATATAGTATCTGTGTATTGTCACGGTGAGTTGTGAGTGATCTGAGTTGCCGTCCGTGGGTTATATATTGATATAGAGGTGTTTGATGTATGATTATTGTCTGTGTACGGGTATATATAGTATATATGTATATATAATATATATAATATGTAGTTATTTATTTTAGTAATATATTGAGCTAGGATAGTTATATTGTATAGTATGCCTAATATATATAGTGGTAGTATATATATATATGTATATCATAGTTTATTATATTATACGTTTATTTGGAGGAGTCACCCTTACGTCTATTCCTATGTTTATATTTCATATAGTATATAGTATACTATTATATATATTAGTTATTTAGTTACTGTGTGTGGGGGTAATATGGTATATGTACGTAGATATATAGTATATTAGATATATATCGGTTATTTATATAGTATTATAGTTTATATTTATATATTATTGTTGTGTATATATATAATATAGTATATAATATACATCTTATATATATATATTGACTTTGTGTAATTATTATTATTATATTATGTATTATATTATTATTATTATTTTATTATTATATTACTTATTATATGTAATTATTAATATTATTATTAATTATATTATGTATTATTTTATTGATGGTTCCTGTATTGTCTCTTAATCTGATTTGTATTATTATATATTTATCATATCTTACATGTTTGGGGTTGAGGTGCGTAGCCATACCAACGGAACATAAAGTAGCGGAAGAAAATAACGCAACAACGGCCATCTATCTAATTGTCTGAGATGTATCTATATATATTATATAATATAAATATATATATATATATAAATATGAAAACTAGGGGTGGAGGTTATTTATGATCAATATGGTATATTATCTTATATATACTATATACTATATATATATAATATATATATGTATTCGGGTATATATATATATATATATATATATATATATATATATATATATATATACTATATTAACTATACATATATATATATATATATATATTATATTATATAATACTATTTTTATAATATATATACTATATATAGTTATAATATGATATATTGTCATATTATGGTACTATGGTAATTAATATATATATATATATATATATATATATATATATATATATTATATATATATATATATATATATATATATATAAGTATGGGTAGGGTATTAGCGGGTGTATTCTCTATATATATGGTATATTTTTATCGCTGGCTATAGTGCTAGGATTAACCATGTTCGGAGAAAAAGTGACTTTCGCGTGTTGGGCCGGTAGTTCTTTTTTTGACGCTTTTCTGACTCGCGACCTTTTTTTGAGGCTCTGATATTTTTACCGTTTGGACCTTGACGGCTTTTTTGGGCGTTGGTTACGCTTTTTGGGGCGATTGACCTTTTTTTCGAGCCAACCCTTTGGTCTTCCTGGGTCAATTTGTTTTGGCACACGGTATTTTTTGAGAATCCGCCTAATTTTTTGAGAACCCTAATTTTGAGAACCCTAATTTTTGTAGAACCCTAAATTTTTGAGAACCACCCTATTTTTTTTGAGAACCCTTAATTTTTTGAGAACCAATATTTGTTTTGCCGAACCCTAATTTTTGGTGGCAACCCTGAATTTTTTGGCACGGTCCCATAATTTTGTTGCGCGCAACCCTGATTTTGGCCAGACTGCCTTCGAAGAAGGGTTTGCCGCCAAACGGTTGCTGTCAGCAACCGTGTGTAGTCGTATTACTTGCCCCCTATTTACGCCCCCCTTAAGATTTTTTCGGAATCCGTGGGCAATTTTTGGCCCACGGCAATGTTTTGATCTTCCTTTTTAGGGGGCTTAGCCCTATTTTTTGATGTCTTTACCGGTTGTTTGAAGCCACCTTGCCAGAGTGACCTAAGGTCATATGTTTGTTTCGAGTGGTTGTTCGTTGGCCATTTTTTTGGGCCGTCTCACGGGCAATTTTTGATCTTACCTGGTTAGGGGCTTTAGCCCTATTTGGTTTTGATGTTCTTGTACTCGCTTGTTTTGACTACCTTTGCCAGGAATACCATGGTCATTTGGCGCCCCGGTAATTTTAGGTAACCTTTGGTCTTGCCATGGGTCAATTTTGGCCCACTGTAATTTTTGGTCCTTCGCATGGGTCATTTTTTGCCGCAACGGAAATTTTCGCGACCAAACCCTTTGGGTAATTCCATGGTGTAATTTTTGGCCACACGTGTAATGGTTTTTGGGCTTTCTTTGTAGGCGGCTTAGCCCTATTTTTTTGATGTCTTTACCTTGTTTGAACCATGATATTTCAGCCTTGACCCCTGCCATATACCATGGGTCAAATTTTGACCCAACGCTAACTTGATGGTTTGATGGTTCCCAAATCACCTGTATAGAAGTGACCCTAGGGATTGTTCTATGCGTATTAGTGAGTGCCAGGTGAGTGCCAGTGAGTGCCAAGTGAGTGCCCATGAGTGCCAATGAGTGCCAAGTGAGTGCCAATGGGTGCCAAGTGAGTGCCACATAGTGCAAGTGAGTGCCACATAGTAGGGCCAACTGAGTGCCACTTTTTTCAAGGCCTTTTCTAGCCTCGCCCTGAGCGCTTAGAATATGCTAATAATGGGTGTCTACCGCCCTAGGTAATAAGGTACTGACGGAATCGATTGGTGTATAATACAAAGTTGCTAGGATGCTTCCTAGCTATGAGTTAGTCTTGGTTTGTGTCGTATCACTCTTATACACTGTATACATACTACGTACACGTTATACACACATGTCACTATGACACTTATACCAGCACTATGACGGTACTTGACATTAAGCCATATACACTTACACTCACTACGTGCACACAACAGCTACATACTTACACTTACACTCACACCCTCGATATTTTGATGCCTCAACTTTGATGGCTCAAATTTGGTTTTGCCTCAACTTTTGATGCCCCAAGCATAAATTTGCCTCAGCATTGTGCCTCAATTTTGAAGGTTCTATCTTTGATGACTCATCTTTGATGACGTCATTTGCTTTGATACCATCTATATTGATGTTCATCTTTGATGAAATCACATTTGATGGCTCATCTCGTACGCGCCACATGCATAGAACAGAGTTAATATTAATGTCTTTCCCCTAGATCATAATGTGGACACCAGGGCGCCGCATGCTGCCCGTCCGCGCAAAGACAAATCGAGCCGCCCGCACGCCGCAGGTGCGATCTCGCCGCGTGCCACGGCCCGGCCGGTCCCCGCCCGCCCGCGTGCGTCCGCAGGCGCAATATCCTGCGGGAATGAAAAAATATATATACTATAAATCATTCATTTTTATTTCATAATGTAAACTATTCAAAGAAATTCTTTTCAAATATACTATGAGTCATTCATTTTTTATTTCATACTTAAACATTTTTATTAAAATATTTTCGCGAACCTAAAACTGTAACTCATTACAGACCTAGTTATTTTAACCACATATATTTTTTATCATTAATTTTTTACTTAATACTTTTACTTAATCTTTTTATTTATAAAATTTTTTAAAAATTGTATGTAAGAAGAAAAAATTCAGAGTGTCTGATATATATAATCATTTTATTTTTCTACAATTGTACGAAATTTTTACTAAAAACATTTAACATTATCATTACGCAGTAAAGGGGGCAGTTAAAGCAGTAAAACAATGAGAGGTGTTACCTTTACACCTAGGGGGGGTTTAGTATGGCTTTTTGTTTTACTGGCTTTACTGCTTTAACTTTCTGGTTTACTGCTTTAACTCACTGCTTTAACTCATATACTTTCTGCTTTACTGCTTAAACTCACTGCTTACTGCTTTAACTCACATACATTACATACCGTTAAAGCAGTAAAGCAGTAAAACAATAGAGGTGGTTACCTTAAAACCTAGGGGGATTAGTATGCTTTTGTTTTACTGCTGTATGCTGCTTTAACTTTCTGCTTTACTGCTTTAGACTTTGCTGCTTTACTGCTTTAACATTTCTGCTTTTACGGCTTTAACTTTCTGCTTTACTGGCTGTTAACTTTCTGCTTTACTGCTTTAACTTTCTGCTTTAACTGGCTTTAACAACTTTCTGGCTTTAAGACATGTTTTTTAATTAATCATTTACATTTCTTAAACTTCATATATTTATTACAGTATGTTTTTTTTTTGTTTTAATACTTTTTATTTATTTTAATTATTTATTTTTTATTTAATTTTTATTAATTTTTATTATTTTCTTTTTAGTTATTATTTTTATTATTTCTATTATTTTTATTATTTTATTTTTTATTTTTATTATTATACTTAGTGTTATTTTACTTCATCTTTTCTGCTTTACTGCTTTAAACTCACTGCTTTAACTGGCTTTAAAACTCACATAGCATTACATGAACCTTGAAAGCAGTAAGCAGTAAACAATAGAGGTGTTACCTAACACCTAGGGGGGATTAGTATGCTTTTGTTTTACTGCTTTACTGCTTTAACTTTCTGCTTTACTGCTTTAACTTTCTGCTTTACTGCTTTTAACTTTCTCGGCTTTACTGCTTTAACTTTCTGCTTTACTGGTTTAACTTTCTCCTTTACTGTTTTAACTCATATATTTATTAACGTTTATGTTTTTTATTTTTGTTTTAATCTTAATAGATTTTGTCATTATTAGAGTAAAAAGACTTATAAATGTAAATTATTATTTTATTATTTATTTTTATTATTTTTTTATTATTTCCTATTATTTTTATTATTTTATTTGTTTATTTTTATTATTATACTTAAGTGTTTTTTTATTCCTTGCCTATTGTTACTATTATCGAGAAACACACATCAACCATTAAACTTTATACACACATTCACTATGAAACACTTATTCACTATGACACTTAACAACACATTTCACGGTATGACACTTATACACCACATTCACTATGACAACTGTACATTTAGCATAGACACTTACATTTACACTTAAACACAACACAACACACACACCACACACACACACACACGACACACACAAACACAAACACACACGACACACAACCACAGATTTTTACCTTACATACTCACACTACCACGATTTTACTTTACAGCTCTACGCACAGAGTTTACTTACACCTCGCAGATTTACTTACACTCACACACGATTTACTTACACACGCAGATTTACTTAAACTCACACACAGTAAAATTTATTAAAAGCATTTTATGTTTTAATTAAACACGAACATTTATATTACTCATTCAAGTATAACTAAAATTATTTCAATTTCGTAAAACTTCTTATATAAATCAATCGATTATCTTTGAACAAAGAGAATTTTATTAACTGTTAACAACTTTTTGTTTATAATTTTATAACTATCAATGTTTTTAAAATAACTTTTATACTAAAATTTTATGAAATTTTATTAAAAACATATCTTTTACGTACTTAAAGCAATAAAATCAGTAAATCAGTAGGGCAAGCCCCTAGCACCCCTCTACACCAAGCTATGCCACGTTATGTTCTATTGACTTACTGCTTTTACATCATCTTTAGCCATGTAAAAAGTATAAAAATAAGCAAAATAAGTTCTTCTCTGCTAACGTAAACATTTATTTTATTAAAATCTTTTTAAGTTATTAATTTAAATAAGAACAATTATTCACTTACATTTATATTATTCGCTGCGATGTTAACTAAAAATATTTCAAAGTTTTTTAAATAATTCGGATTTTCTTTATTATTATTATTATTATCTAGTGTACATTGACAATCCAGTCAGAGAAAACAAACAACCCGCACTCCTTACAGATAGGAAACTGACCTCTCTCTGTAAAAAAAAATGTGTTGAAATAATTACTTCAGGCTAAAATTTAGGATAAACCTTTTTGTACCCGGGGCGATTTAGGCCTAATTCCAGGTCAAAATATATTTCAAGCTGACCTTTTTCTGTAAAATGTGGTGCAATAACTAGTTAGGCCTAAATTTAGGCATAAATTTAGGATAAACCTTTTTTGTATCCCACGCTGATTTAAGCCTTAATACCAGGTCAAAAAGGTAATTTCAGTATAGACAAGAATCGAGAACAATGTTTATTATTTTTTAATAAATATATTTCAAACTAAAACATGCTGGATCGGTAAGAACCTTTAAGCAGGTAAAGAAGGAAATGTTTACCTTTCTTGTGAGTGGCCGGAGTAATCCTTCAGGTCTCTATATGACGCTACGTAATTGATTGGTCGAGAAATAATTTATCGCTTTTTTGGTTTTACGTATGTAAAAACAGTTTTTTCATATCCTGAACCTGGGGTCCGTTTATTTAAACTCTTAACATACATGTGGAAAAAATATGAGACCTTAAAAAAATAAGGATAATAAAAACTTTGTACTATATAATTAAGAAATTTATAATCCATTATCTACAGTAATTTATATATATTTATATATATATATATATATATATATATATATATATATATATATATATAATATTAACTTACAGTAATTTATATATATATATATATATATATATATATATAAGACCAAAATTAAATATATACAAGAGTGTTAAATATATTTACAATGATTTTATATATAAGGTTCACATTAAATATAATACAGGAATATTATTATATATATATAACACTTCCACATACATTTTACACATAATGTTTTAGAATTATTGGAGGTGGGAATGGGTTCTAAATCCTTTGCACAATTTGTTAATCAGATCATATATCTATCGACTGATATAGTTTCGTGTCTCATTAATACACTCAGTTAACACATACGTAAAAAGTTCCCGCTCAGATATCATAGTATATTTACATTCGGGGTCACGTGCATAAATACTTTCTTGCCATTGTTTTCTAAGTAGATAAATGAATTTCTGTACGTCTATAGAACTTAGGAAGCGATCGATGATGTGCGTAGGATCATCAATCAGGTTTTTCTTAAATGCGTAGTATTCTTGGTATAACATGTAATGAATTACGGATACGTAATTAGATAACATAAATGTCTTCTTCATCTGTATTAACATTCGCTTACGTACCTCTAACATATATTTCATCTGCGCTAGGCCTGAAATGTAGAATCCAAATGATGTAGGTTCAAATACTGGCTGTTTCATTATTTCTCTCCCATAACCTAACTTCCAAACTGATTATGTTTGATGTTTATAAAATGATAGAGTAAGTTGCTTATCGCTGGTTTCTTCGCAAAGGCTAATAACTTGTTTCGGTCCAGTTTAAAGCTGAGCTTGGTTTAAAGTAATCTGTATAAGCCACTCTTCAGTGTGATTACATATAAAAAGTAATTCATCTCTGGACTCACAAAAATACGCTTGGTATTATAAACAGGGTTGAGTCGGGTGAGCACACTTGAAAAATTCAATTCCATCGGGTTTTCTTTTAGTATAGAATGAAACCTACTTCTGGGGATACGTTGATTTCGCACCTCGGATAATGTCTTGTATTGAGCGTATACATGTTAAGGTTGGTTCATGGATATACAAGCTTAGTGAAAAAGTAGAACACTTTTTATTACAAACCAGAGAAACTGTGCAGCCGCTTAAGAGCCAAAACGAGTATGATTTTAAATGAGTTTGGGTCTAAAACACGCATCCTCCAATATAATTTTCATCCAATCACAGATAAAGGTTCAGGATATGAAAAAACATGTTTTTACATACGTAAAACTAAAAAAGCGATAAAATAATTTCTCGACCAATCACATACGAGGTAATATAGAGATAAGGATTACTCCGGCCACTCCAAGAAAGGTAAACATTTCCTTCTTAACTGCTTAAAGGATCTTACCGAGATCCGCAAATGTTTCAGTTTGAATATATTTATAAAATAAATAATAACATTGATGTCTCGATTCTTGTCCCTATTAACTGGAATTTAACCTTTTGACTGGTATTCGAGGCTTAAATCAGCTGGGATACAAAAAGGCCTTATTCCTAAAATTATGCCTAATTTACGGCCTAACGTAGTTATTGCCAACCACATTTTAACAGAAAAAGGTCAGCTTTGAAATATATGTTTGACCTGGATACTTAGGTCCTAAATTCGCCCCGGGGTACAAAAGGTTTATCCTAAATTTAGCCTGAAGTAAGTTATTTAAACACATTTTACAGAGAGAGGGCAGTTCGTATCTGTAAGGAGTGGGGGTTGTTGTGGTTTTCTCGTGATGGATTGTCAATGTACATAGATAGAAATAATAATAATAAAGAAAGACCCAATTTATTTAAAAAACTTTGAAATATTTTTGTTAACATCGAGCGAATAATATAAATGTAGGTGAATATAATTGTTATTTTTAAATAATAACTTAAAAAGATTTTAATAAAATACATTTTATGTTAGCAGAGAAGAACTTAATTTGTTATTTTTATACTTATTACATGGTTAAAGATGATGTAAAGCAGTAAGTCAATAGAAACATAACGTGGCATATTCTTGGTGTAGAGGGGTTGCTAAGGGGCTTGCCCTATGATTGTTAGCTGATTTATTGCTTTAAGGTACGTAAAAATATATGTTTTTTAAATAAAATTTCATAAAATTTTAGTAAAAGTTATTTTAAAAATTGATAGTTATAAAATTTATAAACAAAAAAAATTAAAAATTTAATAATACTTTTCTTTGTTCAAAAGATAAGGTGATTGATTTAATTCTAGAAGTTTTAAGAAAACTTTGAATAATTTTAGTTTATATTTGAATGAGTAATATAAGTGTTCGTGTTTTAATTAAAACATAAAAATGTTTTAAGTAAATTATAACGTTTATATGTGTTAAGTAAATCTGCGTGTAGTAAGTAAGATCGGCGTGTGTGAGTGTAAGTAAATCTGCGGGTGTAAGTAAATCTGTGCGTGAGTGTAAGAAAATCTGTGTGTGAGTGTAAGTACAATCTCTGTGTGTGTGTGTGTGTGTGTGTGTGTGTGTGTGTGTGTGTGTGTGTGTGTGTGTATAAGTGTAAATGTAAGTGTCTATGGCTAAATGTAAGTGTCATAGTGAATGTGTGTATAAGTGTCATAGTGAATGTGTGTATAAGTGTAAGTGTGTATAGGTGTCATAGTGAATGTGTGTATAAGTGTCATGGTGAATGTGTGGTTCTAAATAATAATAACAATAGGCCAGAAGTAAATAACATTATTTATAAAAAGTTAATACATAATAAAATAAAATAATAAAACATAATAGTTAAAAAAAAAATGAATAATAAAAATAAAATAATAAAAATAAAAAATAATAATAATAAAAATAATAAAAATAATAATAAATAAATAAAAAGTATTAAAACAATAACAACGATAATGTTAATAAATATATGAGCTAAAAAAGCAGAAAAGCAGAAAGTTAAAACAGTAAAAAGAAGAAAGTTAAGAGCAAGTAAAGGCAGAAAAGTTAAAGCCAGGTAAAGAGAAGTTAAAGCAGTAAACGCAGAAAGTTTACAGCAGTAAAGCAGTAAAACAAAAAGCAGTACTAATCCCCCTAGGTGTTAGGTTAACACCTCTATTGTTTTTACTGCTTTACTGGCTTTAGCAAGGTCTGTAATGTTGTGAGTTAAAGCAGTAAAGCATGTGAGTTAAGCAGTAAAGCAGAAAGATGAAGTAAATAACACTAAGTATAATAATAAAAATAAAAATAAAATAATAAAAATAATAAAAATAATAAAAATAATAATAAAAATAAAATAATAAAAATAATAAAAATAAATAAAAATAATAATAAAATAAATAAAAAGTATTAAAACAATAATAAAATGTAATGTAATAAATATATGAGTTAAAAACAGTAAAGCAGAAAGTTAAAAAACAGTAAAGCAGAAAGTTAAAGCAGTAAAAGCAGAAAGTTAAAGCAGTAACGCAGAAAGTTAAAGGCAGTAAAGCAGAACGTTAAAGCAGTAAAAAGCAGAAAGTTAAGCAGTAAACGGCAGTAAAACAAAAGCATCACTAATCCCCCTAGGGTGTTGGTAACACCTCTATTGTTTTTACTGCTTTACTGCTTTTAAGGTATGTAATGTATGTGAGTTAAAGCAGTAAAAGCAGTGAGTTAAGCAGTAAAGCAGAAAGTTAAGCAGTAAGCAGTGAGTTAAAGCAGTAAACGGCAGAAAGTTAAAGCAGTAAAAGCAGTAAAACATATAAGCATACTAACCCCCCTAGGTGTTAGGTAACACCTCTATTGTTTTACTGCTTTACTGCCTTAAGGTATGTAATGTTAATGTTTTTTAATAAAATTTTTTCGTACAATTGTAGTAAAATAAAAATGAATTATATAATCAGACACTCCCTGAATTTTTTTCTTCTTACATACATTTTTTAAAAAATTTATAACATTAAAAAGTATTAAGTAAAAATATTAAGTAAAAAATATAAAAAATAAAATATATTTGTTAAATAATAGGTCTGTAATGAGTTACAGTTTTAAGTTCGGTATATGTTTTTAATAAAAAGTGTTTTAAGTATGAATTAAGAAATGAATTGACTCATAGTATATTTGAAAAGGAATTCTTTGAAATGTTTAAGTATGAAATAAAATGAATGACTTCAGTATATTATTTTTTCATTCCCGCCAGGAAATATTTGGCGCCTGCGGGGCGCAACAGCGGCCGGGCGGGCGCGGCGGGCGTGGACGCGGCGATCGCACTGCGGTGCGGGGCTGAATTGTCTTGGCGGCGGAGGGTCGCATGCGCGCCCTGTGTTCCAATTATTGATCTAGGGGACAGACATTAATATACACTCTGTTCCTTATGATGTGGCGGTAGACGATGAGCCATCAAAAATGTGATGTTCATCCAAAGAATGAATCATCATATAGATGGTATCAAAAATGACGTCATTCAAAGATGAAGTCATCAAAGATGAACGCTTCGAAAGTGAGCATCAATGCTGAGGCATTTATGCTGGGGCATCTAAGTTGAAGGCAAACAAATTTGAGGCATGCAAGAGTTGAGGGCATAAAAAGTATCGAGTGTGTGAGGGTAAAGTGTAGCTGTGTGTTGGGTGTGAGTGGTAACGTGTATATGGTTTTAATGTAGTGTGCATAAGTGTGTATAAGTGGTCAATAGTGAATGTGTGTATAAGTGTGCGTAGTGTATAAGTGTATAAGTGATAGAAAAAGACTAACTCATAGTAGAGGAAGGCATCCTAGCAAAGCTTGTAATATACACCAATCGATTCCTCATGCCTTATTACTTAGGGGTAGACACCCCAATATTAGGGCTATTCTAGGCGTCAGGGGAGGCTAGAAAAGGCTTGAATAAAGTGGCACTCAGTTGGCACTATGTGGCACTATGTGGCACTATGTGGCACTCACTTGGACTCATTGGCACTCACTTGGCAATCATTGGCACTCCATTGGCACTCACTGGGCACTCACCTGGCACTCACCTGGCAGTCATCTAATACTCGAATCAGAACATCCAATAGGTACTTCTTACGGTGATTGGGAACCATCAGAAGCGCTATCAAGTTTTAAGCGTGGTCAAATTGACCCATAGGTATATTGGCAGGGTTTAAGGCTGAAAATATCATGGTCAAAATCAAGGTAAAGACATCAAAAATAGGGCTAATAAGCCCCTAAAGAAAGCCCAAAGAATTACCGTGGGCCAAAAATGACCCATGGAAACCAAAGGGTTGGTCGAAAATTTCCAGTGGGCAAAAAGTGACCCATGGAAGACCAAAAAATTAAACCGTGGCCCAAATTGGAACCCATGGAAGACGCAAAAGGGTAGCCTAAATTACCGTGGGCAAAATTGACCCAATGGTATCTGGCAGGGTAGTCAATAACAAGGTAAAGACAATCCAAAAAAATAGGCTATAGCCCCTAAAGGAAAGATCAAAGAAATTGTGCCGTGGGCAAATATGGCCCACGGTCGAACAAAATTGACCCTTGGGTATCTGGCAAGGTGGTCAAACAAGGTAAAGACATCAAAAATAGGGCTAAGCCCCTAAAAGGGGGTCAAAAATTACAGTGGGCAAAAATGGCCCACGGTCGAAAAATTAGGGGGGGTAAAATCTGGCAAGGTGGTCAACAAGGTAAAGACATCACAAAATAGGCTAAGCCCTAAAAGGAAGATTCAACGATTGCCGGGGCAAAAATGGCCCATCGGTCCGATTAAAAACTTAGGTGGGGGCGTTAAAATATTGGGGGGTTAGAGTTTTTACGTACAATCGGTTGCTGATGCGGCAACCGTTTTGGGCGCAACCTTCTTCGAAGGGTTGCCAAAAATCAGGGTTGCCGAAAAAATTGGGGTTGCAAAAAAATTAGGGGTTGCCAAAAAATTAAGGGTTCTCAAAAAGATTGGGTTCTCAAAAATTGGGTTCCAAAAAATTAGGGTTCTCAAAAAATAGGGTTCTCAAAAAATTAGGGTTTTCAGCTCTCAAAAATTAGGGTTCTCGCAGAAAAAAATTTAGGGTTCTCTC
>JABUQX010030239.1:0-12500 GCA_015478945.1 Trachelipus rathkii
GTCATAGTATAAAGGTCAAATAAAGGTTAGTCAGGATTAATTTCGTCAATTTAATGGATCTCTGATTACTTATAACTTTAATTATAATATATATTAATTTATATATATATATATTATATATTATTATTATATATATCTTATATTATATATATATATATGGGTTTTAATATATATATATATTGCTCAGATGTTTAGTATATATTTTCGTTAGTATTTATGCGCTCATATATAATATATATTGTATGTTAATATATTAAATATATATATATATTTATATATATATATTATTATATTATATATTTAATATATATATTATATTATCATTATATATATATATATTTAATTATTTATATATATATATATTTATATATATATAATATTATATATATATATATATATAATATATTATATTATATATTATATTAATATATTTAATATATATTATATATTAATATATATATATATATTTAATTAATTATAAATTATTATTATATATATATTAAATATATATTAATATATATTTATATATATATATATTAATTAATATATATATATATATATATAATATATATTATATAAATGATTGTGCCGGATGTTATAGTGGTGTGGGTGTGATTAAGGGTGTGTATGTGTAATTATGATGATGAGTGAGAATAGTATAATATATGAATAAGTTAATAATCTTATCAAAACTCACATAAAACATAAAATATGAAACATAAATATTACCTCTAAATACTATTGTAAAGTGACAGAATAACAATTAAATATTATACATAAACGTCTTTTACAATAAATAATCAAAAGCCAGAAACTACGTATTATCAATAATACATACAATTAACATCAACAATAATAAAACATCAAAAATAACAACAACAACATATTGAAGATAAACTCACAAAATAATTAATTCAAAACAAGAGCAACATATTCCAACTAGACGCAGTGGTACAATCAACTCCTAAGAAGCAGCAGCACAATAACTACGTAAAGCTACAACTAAAATACATTTAATATATAATCTTAGAACAAGAAGCAACATCTAATATTATACATTAACGAATCAAACAACAACATAACAAACTAAACGTAATCAAACTAACTATATCTAGAACATAATAAGTAAAGCATAGGTAAAATACGTATATATACAACAATACAGAAAGGAAATAAACATTCTTATTTAATAAACACTTATAATAAATAAATAAAATTTTATAAATATATAACTACTTATTATTTAGTTAATCAGATGAAATATTCTACATATAATAATAATTAATATATAATAATAATATAATAATAAATTATATATATAATAATAATATATATATTAATTAATATAAAATTTAATTAATATAATTAAATATAATATATAATAATAATAATAATAATATATAAATAATAAATAAATTTGTCTACATAATTTGAGAAATTATTGACTGTTAAATCTCATAAAGATATGAATAAAAATTTCATTTTAATTATTAATTCCTTAATTGAGCTTAAGAGATAGGCAGTTGCAGACGTACGATAATAGCATTTATTTATCTATATGAACTTTTTATAAGTTCACTGTGATCTTGTGTCTAGACTAGGTAGTGATTAATCGAACGTATATTTTTTAAATTCAGTATAAATATTAATGAGATATATAATTATTTGTTTCTTATTATTTCATTATATAATGATATACTATTTCCTGTAAAACGTAATATAGATAATTAAACATGGTTTCATTTATATTTAGTCCTATTATATATATATATATATATAGATATATTAATATGGTATTAAATATATTAATTAATATATATATATATATATATATATATATATATATATATATATATATTATATATAGTAATATATATATATTATAATTATTATATATATATATATATAATTAATATATTTATATTTAATATAATATATATATATAATATATATATATGTATACAGTTTATACTCATATATATATATTAATTAATTATATATATTATATTATATTAATATATATATATTATTACTTATTATATATATAAATATTATATTAATAATATATATTAATATTATAATATATATATAGTATATATATATATATTAATATATTATATATATTATATAATATATATATTATTATATATATATTATATTAATATTTTGGTGCTATTATAATATAATTAATGAATTTAATATAATAATAATATCTTATAATATATATATATATTTAATATATATATATATGTATATACATATGGTATTAGTTAGTACCTATAATAGCTGAGCATCATGTAAACTAAGATAAGAACTACAAGCACCTCAATGACATATTGTTGTAATTATTTAATTAGGCTTAAATGAAAATATATATATATTAATATATATTATATATTTAATATAATATATTTTTTTATAACATTTATATATATATTATATATAATATATTAATTTATATATAATATATATCATATTATAATTATATATATAATATTATTATTATATATTAATATTAATATATATATATTAATATATATATATATTAATATATTATATATAAATTTAATATATTAATAATATATATATATATATATATTAATATTATTATGTAAAAAAATATATTAAATATATATATATATAATATTTAAGAAGTGGGGGCTCAAGTTAACCTATATATATTAGGGTTAACATTAGTTAATATAGGGTAATGTTAATCGTAGAGTCGATATACTTTTTTTAGTATAACCTAGATATATCTATATATAGTTTATAGTCACCAATTCGACTTTTATGAATAAAGTATTCCTGTATTGTATACTAGTGATTAATACTGATATACCCTCAATTTTTTGTGTACTTTTATATATAGGTACTTCATATATATATTAGAAATACTCATTTCAGGTAAATTATCTATTTTTATTTCGGTATATACTTTTTTTAGAGTGTATCATGGGCCATGCTTTGTTATATATGGACATATGTTTTTTATTATTTTATTTATTTTTTATTAATATATAGAATATTATATATAATATATATTTATATTCTCTTTTACTCATACTGAAGCTGTTCATGTATCTTGCTTCCTGAATCTATATTAAAATATTGTTGATAAGCCGAATACTATCTTGACCCGACTGACAATCTGTAGCACTTTCCTGGAAGAGGATGAAAGTTATAGAGGAGATAGAATATGATAAATATTGTAGTAAATAATGGCAGGACTCGAAAATTAGTGGATCTCATACTTTATTAATTAGTTAACATCATGTCTGCTTGGTGAGTGTGTATTCTTTATATGGTGATACCTGATTTTCATGATAGATCTATATTAAAGAAAATGCTTGATACATAGATACTCGTGAGATAACGAAAGTTTTAAAATATTAGGTCATAGGTAATTTGAGATAATTCCGACATCATGCACTTAAAACAAACGCTTGATATCTTAGACATATAATAATATTTTTATGTATACTTCTTAAATTTTAGAATTATTGTTATTTATAGCAAGCAATATTTTATGTGTGATTGGTAAAGGACTATATCTTAAAGTGTGGCTCTTATTTTGATATATTTCTACGTTTAGTATACTAATAGAATAATAATATAATATGTATTTATATATATTATTCCGCACTCCGGTCGGTGGGGCACGGGAGTTGAAAGTTACTCCCTGTAAATCACTATGGGCTATTCATTTCCGTCGTTTTTCATGTGCCATGCTTTCATATTTAGACATCTAAAAGTTGACAGGATTTTATATATTATATTTGAAGGGTTGGATCCTTTTAATATATATTAGTCATAATTTTTTTATAAATTTATTTTATTTTAGTACTATATTTTATTTATTTTTAAATTAAAAATTGACCATTATATCTTCACATAATTTAACACAGCAGGCTCTCTTATATATTATTCATATATTATAATACTATATATTATATATATATTAATTAATCTATATATATATATTATTATATATATTATAATATATATTATATTATATATATTAATATATATATTAATATATATATATAATTATATAATATATTATATATATATATATATATATATTTAATTTATATATAATAATATATAATATTTTATTATATATATTATAATATATTATATATATATATTAATATATGTTATATATTATATATATTTATATTATTATATAATTATATAATATATTAATATATAATATATATATATATTAATATATTATATATATTATATTTAATAATATAATATTAATAATATATAATATTATAATTATAATATTATTAATATATATTAATATATTTATTATATTAATATATATTAATTTTTATATATATATATATTATATATTTATTATAATATCTAATATATATATATATATATATAATTAATTAATATATAATATCTATATTTTTCATATTAATATATCAATATAATATAGTAATATATATATATTAATTATAATATTTATATTATATTATTATATATATATATATATATATATATTAATATTATATAATATATATATTTATATATTTATTAATTAATATAATATTATAGATTTATAAATATATTTTGTTCTAATTTTGAAACATTGCACTTCTGCCTAAGAAAATTATTCTGCTTTAGAAATATTGCACTACTCTAGATATTTTCCTTTTAGAAGGATTATTATGATTTATATTATTGTCAACATCTCTAAAGTTATTATTATTTATTAGTGTGCAATTATTTGCTCACTGGGATCTTATTGTGAGCTTTACCTATGACTCGCTATTCGCCATTTATTATACTATTACGTTTGTAATTTATTGAATATAGTTTACTTCATGATGTATACGTAACTGTTTTGTGTTGGAGCTCATTCTATTAGTTCATCGTATGCCAAGCCAGAGTAATTCTTACTGATTAATTGTATTGCTTTTTATTTTGTCGATAATACTTGGCCTTTCATTGATGAATATACCATACTAGATTTATACGCCTATAACTCGTCAGAAGTGAGAATATATTGTATTCTACTGGTGGATTTAGATCTTTATGCAATGTGTATAATCTTCCTTTTTACATCCCGCTCTTGCGACATAGTATCATGTAGAATGTTTGCCTTTAGGAATATATGTATTTCGTTTTGGATTTAAATCTGTGTTCCCTGATTGTCTATCGCCAAGAATATGAGTATTATATAGGAATGGTCCAAGAAAGGAACGTATTCTTAACGCTATGCTATTCTTATATCTTTAGAGGTTTTGACTCTAAATAAAGCTTTAAGCGAGTGTGTGGAGTGAGATAATATTTGTTGAGTTATATATGAACACTTGCTTGAATTTTTGTGTTGTTTGTGTGCTTAGTGGATTCATTTTTTATATACGCAATGATTCATGCCAACTCCTATACCATTCTTTGCCTTTCTTAGAATCTGAAGTAAACAACATTAAAATAGGAATGATTTTTTTGATAATATAGAGATAACATTGCAATATATAATATAATAGTATTTTCTGTTATTTAAATCTATTTGTTACGCCATCGTTTTTCATTTATTTGGTGCGTAGAAAATTACATTTCTGTACTCAAAAAATCGCTCTTCTGATAACTCAATAATTACGATAGCAGAGCATGGAATTGACTATACCCACGTACTATTGTGTATTCAAAAATGCTACTACTATTTGATTAATTCATTAGTCTTCTATCCATTAGTAACGTTGCTTCTAGTCATTGTTGTTTGTTGGAAAGGTAATAAAATGTGTTGTAAGTGCAGATAGGTTATGAATGCTAAAAATTATATGGATACGGTATATTATTGACTTAAACAACAAAATATATTTCCAAGATTTATCGTCACTATAATAAATTCAAAAATGGATGTGCTTTCCGTAATGTGATTAACTTATAAAATTATATGACTTAAAAGGATTATAAGAGCTCAAAATATTGTGAAAATGATAAATAAGTCAATTCAATTGATTTAATAATTTAGATATATAGATCTAAAAATCATACGGTAGAATGATCTTGCTTAGAAAGAAAGAAAAATAGATATATAGCATGGGGATAATGTGTGGTTCTAACTCATATGGTGTCTCTCCTAACGATACGTTTGGAACATTTTACTATATATGGGATTCTATCTAGTGATAGATCATGGGTATGAATAAGGAAATAGGGTATTTTATCTAAAGAAGAAGTAAGAAGAAGAAGGAGATTAGAAGAAGAAGATAAGAAAATGAAGAGAGAAATGAAGAAGATGAATAAAAGTAATAGATAGAAGAATAAGGTGAATGAGTAAGAAGTAAGAAGAAAAGAAGAATAGATAGAGAATAAGATAGATAAGTAAGAAGATAGAAGAAGAAAAGAAGATAATACAGAAAAGAAGAAGAGATAACCTTATAAAAGTGGAAGAAATAATAGACTTAATGAAGAATGACTGAACCTATCTTTAGATATTTTATTATTTTAAAATTCTTTTTTTTAATTTTCTGTACCCTCACTTGTTCTGTCATCCTACCCGTGTGGGTGACAATTTGTTAAAAAAGAAAAATTAAATATCTCTTAAATAGCATCTGCTCAACGTTTAGATTATTCAACTATAAAAACTCATCATAATAATATATATATACCACATTAAATTAAAAAAAAGATAATATAACAGGCTCAATCAATCATCACGACAAGTGATATGAAGTAAGTAATGGCAACTTTCAAAATAATGCAAATAATGAATACATTGATACACAATAGCTCAAATAGTTTAAAAAACAAACACTAACTTTTAGAAGAAGATTACACATTGCCTAGGTAACTATAGCAATATTCATTCATAAAACTAATACTCTCAAACTGAAAAAATAAATTCTATCATAAAAAGATAATCAAAATATAACCATTATATTAATGAGAATTACCATAATATTGCTTAACATATATAATTATACAAAGTAATAAATAAATTGAGGTAAATCAAATATTGCATAAATGAATATTATATTCTAATTATGAAAAGCTTGATAAAGGTGAATTATGTAATGACAAAATTTGAATATAGGAATATTTTAGCACAGTGAATACTAACTCTATTTAAAAAATAAATTCATAAATATAGTTAATATTAATCATATCCCTTACTACATTAACCTGAATTAGATAACATAATTAAATCGTTGAATATAAAACTCACTAAAATGATTAATTATAAATTTAACTATCGTGATAACGGAATATTAATTTACTTGACATTATAATTCTCACAGTATAATTATATTAGTAATAATGTTTCCATTATATTTTAAACAGGATTATTTAATAAATCAATCATTCTAAGAGTCACAAATCACCATCAATCAAAATTATAGTGAGTACAAATCAGCCAATATATAAAATGAGTCTATAAAGAAGCTACATTATTCTACAACTAAGAAACTAAGAAATTACTCTAGCAGAAACTAACTCTTCAGTCTTGTATAACAAACTACTTACATAAAATTAGTAGAATACTAAAAATTGTTTCTAACAACTCAACGAAATAGAAAACGGAACCTACATAAGTATTGATGAATTAATATCATAGTAGTGGCTATACTAAACCATTTCATATCTAAAATAGTACCAACAGATTATGGTAAAGATTGTTAATGAATATGAAAGCCTCATTTTGCATGGATTTGAATTATCATAAGTCATTTCATACCTTTATATTTTGAATTATATATTTATATTATACTATCTTTGTAATTTCAATCATTATACATTGTCGAAATCGCCTTTGATCCCATAGCAGCTGAACCTGTTTCATTAGCTTTAATCACACATCAAATTATTAAAATATATTGAGCACGATAACTTTTATTATATATAGAATTAAAGATGATATAACTTAAAATTATGAGAAGAGTTCGCAAAAATTTTTTCGTTGATCTACTATTACTCATATAGTAATTAAAATAGGTGTAGTTAAGTGATTTCAGTTAGGTTTTGAAGAAGCTGTTTTGTCACCTTCTAATATAAGCGGAGATTATACCTAGGAGACATCCTACCTATTAAGTTACCACTTCTCGATAATGATGCAATATGTGGAGCCCGTATACGTGCGAGAGATCTTATTTTTAAAATAAAATAATTAAAAATATAATAAAATATTATATTCTATTCAGTCTCGTGATATACTCCAATCTATAAAAGTTATAACGTTCTATAATGCTCTGTATATATTCTACTACTTCTCATTTAGTAGTTTATTCATTCAATACTACATTGATAACTTATTATACTTATTTGTATAATGATAGGGGTATAATATTAGTCCATCTCAAATTGTTATTTATATATATATTATTATTTATTATATATATATGTTATATATATATATATTAAAATATAGAATTCTTTTATTTATTATTATATTATTTTTTATGGTTGGTTTTTGACGTGTGTCATCTCACCTCAATTTTTAATTATACACTGAGATTCTTCATTAGACTATACATATTACAATACGATTGTTTATTGTACAAGTTTTCATTAGAAAAAACGTCCTCATATCAGTGTATTTTTTTATGTATACAATAATTATATCTGTGAGAGGATAAACTATGATATGTAATATTTGTGTGCAATTAATAATTATGTGTAAATTATTTGTACTCTATTTTTCTGAGTATTATATGTATAAGTAAGCTAATGTAATAAAACTCAATATATTGTGACTAAATAATTTTGCTCTTTGAAAACTCATATAAGGGTAAATATATTTTTTAAATAGTTAGAAATTTTTCACGTTATTCACAATAACTTACAAAATAAACCATTGTCCATCATATATATATATCAGATATATTATTGACAAGTCTAAAAATATCTTGGTTGGAAAATCTTTACCCCTCTCCTACGGTTCGTAAATTTATGTATTTACTGTAATAATATTGAGTGTCTATTAATATATAAATATTATATTATATAATATATTAATATTATATATATTAATATATATATATATATTATATTTAATTATATATATCTAATATATATATATAAATTATATATATTAATATAATATTAATAATAAACTATATATATTATATATATATATTTAATTATTATATATATTAATATATATATTTAATTATATTATATATTCTATATTTATATATATTAATATTATATATATATAATATTATATTATATATAATATATAATATTATTATATATAAATATATAATATATTATATATATATATATTTTATTAATATATATATATATATAAATTATATATATATATATATTAAATATTAATATTATTATAATTAAATATTTTAATAATATAATATATATATATATTATAATATATATATATATATAATATATATATATATACTATATATATATATTATATATAATATATATATATATATATATATATATATAATATTATATATATAATAAATATATATATTAATATTTATATATATATATATTAATATATATATATATTATTTATTTAATATTAATTATATATTTAATATATTTATATATTTAATTATATATATATATATATATATATAAATATTAATATATTATTATATATAATATCATATATATATATATATATATATTATATATATATATTATATATTAATATATATATATTAATATATATATATTATAATTATGATTACTATATATAATATATATATATATTTATTTTATATTAATTATATTATATATATTAATATATATAATATTAATATATATTATATATTAATATTTATATATATATATTATAATATATTATATATTATATATATATATATTATATATTATATATAATATATATATATTTATTATATATTATAATATTAATTATATATATATTATATATATTTATAATATAATATATATATTATATATATATATATATTATAAATATATATATAATATTAATTATATATATATATATATATATATTTTTAATAAATATGCGTACGTTATAATAATCTTTCTTAGTTTATTATAGTATGATGAATATTATTAGTATGTCATAAATTAATAATATATATAATACATATTTTTTCTCGTAATATTTTTTTACAGTCAATCAAGGTTAACTTCTTTAACATAAACTCATAGTACTTATAATATGGGTAATATAGGAATAGTACATATTTTACATATTAAATATATTCTGTACTATTAGTATTAATATTTTTTATTATATTATAATATATAATATATAATATTATCTATATATATATATAATATATTAATATATATTATATATTAATATATATATTATATATTAATGTGTGTGTGTGTAAGTGTGTAGTGTAGTTAGTATATTTATGGGTATATGATGGCGTGTGCGTGTGTATACTGTGTGACGTGTATGTTAGCTAGTGTGCGTGTAGCCGTGTGCGTGTGCAGTGTTGTTGGCGTGTGCGTGTTGCGTGTGCGTGTGCGTGTGCGTGTGTGGTCTACTATTGCTACATATGTGATTATCAAAACTTAGGAAATATTTCCAGTATGATGTCATATAATTTATTAGAAACTTATAATTTAGGAATTAATAAGAGGGTCTATTACTGTATGCGAATTATGCTTATCTAATAAGGAATTATCAAATTTTTACAATAAAACTAGTGTGAGTTTCGCTGAATAATTAAATTGCATTTTATGAGCTAAATATTATTTAGTATTATAGAGTATCATAGAGACATATTCAATTAACTTTTCACTGATTCAAATTTTATAATGATTATAACTAAATATATATATCTCAATATACATGCAGGAAAAATATTAAACGTTTTGCTAGCTAGCCAAAAATATAAGTTAGGGCTAAATATTAACACATATATATGCTGTCTGTTTTTTTTTTTTTTTTTGAGATATTAATTGAAACTAATTATTGTGAATGATAGGGACTTATAAGCCACTCCGATTATACGCTGTTTCATTGTAAATTATTTAAGGTACCTTATATATTCATTTGGGAGGATCTTTAGTATTTATCTAGATAATTGAAATCGTTGGTGGTTTTAAATAACAGAATATACTGAATTTTGTATTTTTATGAGTTCATCTGTAAACACTATATACGTTTATTTTTTATCAAGTCCATTAGTGAAGTTTCATTATATATTGGTGTTACTCATGGGGTAATTTGTAACTACCTTTCTATAGATAGATAACCTATCTGATTTATTATTGTTAATAGTTATTAAGTTCTCTCAATGACGTTTTAATCCAAAGTTGTTAAATGTTTACACTCATCTCAGGCATTCATTTTTTCTCAGTCTGAGATATGATCAGGGAAACATAGTATAATGTCATTGATTCATTATTTTTATTATACAATTACAGCATATAGTATATAGCGTCTGATCTCACACCACGTTTGTCTATTGTAGCAACAATTATATAATTTGTGGACTTCCAATGGGAAAATAAATAGTTGAAATATAATCTTCTGGATATGGTGGAAACTATCGGACAAGAATTGTAGATAGAATATATGTATCATAATAATATTAAAGATAATTATTTAAATAACTGAATGACTTAATTCTCATTTTTAAACGATGAATGTATTATTTATTGTAGAACCACTGATAGACAATCGATATTTTCATAATACAGGTAGCCCCACAGGTATATCATCCAGTTGAGGTAAGGTGGATGGTGGTTGACACATATTATTTGGAGAGATTTATTTTTTATATCTCGCGAACTACAGGTAGGGTCTGCTAAACTATTACATTTATTATTACATTGGGTCTTAATTATATCCAAAACAATCTATCTTTGCGAGATAGTGTTATTTACAATAGTTTAAAGTTTGAGTGGACATTTAGCAAGACATACTTAGAATGGGGGTAACATTGGTGCTCGCGAGACACTAGTGGCACACTTCTCATGGATTGCGGTAGTTTGGGTCATTTAAATATATAATTATAGATAGCTTGTGGTTTTGCATAGGTGAATAGGTTAACAGTACAGGGTGTTGTCAAAAGGAAGTGACAGGGTCATTGTACCATGATATGTGTGAAGAATAATATTCATTATGATTTTCATTCGCTATTATATATATAGGATTTCTATGGTATAATTGTACGGTATAATATATTACATACGATCAGTTATTATTATTTTAGTCTCAGTTATATTCACTACTTACACATTTTTGAGTAAATTATATATACATGTGAGTTAGTTACGCTATCTGTTAGGTGATATGTATTACGGTCATTACCTAGTTTATATTATATATACTCACTACTAAAAATACGGAAGCTTGACTCGTTATTACTAAGCTTATTGTTCAATATAATTGGAACTTATTAGGATACTATACGAAACTTAAATACACTAAACCGTCGGGATCTAGCCGGGATGTAGTAGAGCATGATTTTCTACAATGTTGTGCTCGTAATTATAGATTAAAATGTTGATACTATGTAGAATGCACGCGTACCATTCCTGTCTGCGTG
>JABUQX010030239.1:42500-45125 GCA_015478945.1 Trachelipus rathkii
TTTGCTGAAGCTGTAGAGAAGCTTTTAAAGCATATTCTGAAGCTTTAGAGAAGCTTTTGAAGCATTCGCTGAAGTTTAGAGAACTTTTAAAGACGTTGAAGCTGTAGAGAAGCTTTAAAGTTATTCTGAAGCTTTATAGCTTAGCGTATCTGCTGAAGTTTTTAGAGAAGCTTTTGAAGCATTTATTGAAGCTGTAGAGAGAAGCCTTAAAGATATTCTGAAGTTTAAAGAGAAGCTTTGAAGCATTTACAAGCTTTAGAGAAACTTTAAAGATTTGTTTGAAGCTTCGTAGAAAGAAGCTTTTAAAGCATATTCTGAAGCTTTAGAGAAGCTTTTGAAGCATTCGCTGAAGCTTTAGAGAAGCTTTTGAAGCATTTGCTTAAACTTCAGAGAAGGTTTTAAAGCATATTCTGAAGCTTTAGAGAAGCTTTTGAAGCATTTGCTGAAGCTTTGGAGAAGCTTTTGAAGCATTTGCTGAAGCTTTAGAGAAGCTTGAAATGGATCAAGATATTGAACCTTCTTCAAAAACCTTTAATTGCTTGAAATCTGTACTCAAGAGTTAATTTGTTAAAAGTTTATTTATCACTCCAACTTTCTTCTTCTTCACTCTTAACTATCATCTATCCTTTCCATATGACCAAACCATCTCAATGAGCTTTCATTTATTCTCTCATTTACTCCTTTATTCACTCCACACAAAGCCCTAATGCGTTCATTCCTTATTTTATCAATTCTTCTCACACCTAACATGCCCCTAAGATTGTCCATCTGAACACATTGTACTTTAGATCTATACCTCTTTTTCCAGATCATAGTTTCACTATTATATATTAATATAGGTAACAGAATACCCTCATGTAAGACCCAAGCGCATTCAGTCCTTTTACATCAACCAAGGATTTAATTGCTTTAGCCACCTTCCTACCACTGCAGTCTCCATCATTAGTGACAACAATTGCTCTTAACCATATTGAAAATGTGATGATTTCTTTGAAAGATGAAAAACATCGATGAAATATTTTCAAACATTTTAGAAGTTGCAATAGACCTTCTTCTGCTTTTTGTTAATGAAGAAATAAGAATACCTTGTGTCAAAATCAGTGTAAAACGAAACGATAAAAAACAATTGCAGTTTTTTTTATTGATGATTTTTCATATAAATTAGAGAGCATGTCCCTGAACCACAGATCCATTCTAACCAACTTGGTAAAGCCATCGATACTTATTAAAAAATTTCCGAATTTTGTAAATAAATTTGATATATACAGTAACTGATTGGTAAGAATTTTAACATCTATCTCATTCATAATGCACTCCAAAAAGATATATTTGTGAGAGAATCATTGCCATCTTTCCATAAATGATCATCATAAAATTTAGGGAAAATTGAAAGTTTGGGTATTTCATTTTGTTGTTGCAATAAGAGTAGATTGAAGAGAAAATGAGTTTTTGAGACATTGAAGAATATTTTTCAATCTTAGATGGAAATGTCGAAAGATCAGAGGTCAGTTGTTTCAAGGTCACACTTCTAGGAGTAATGCAAGATGGAATAAAAATTATTAGTAGAAGTAAGAAATAACCAGTTCAATATTGGATACTTATATTGATACTTAAGATTGAAATAACGAACACTTGAAGTTTAATCTTATCTTTCACAATTATATTGAAGAGCATTTTAATCTTTAAAAACAAAATTCACCTTATGGTGTAAAACTTTAAGAAAATCACACTCAAATTGAAAATCTAAGAAATTTTGAAAGAATAGTTTTTAAGCAGAAATAAAGAAATTACAGAGTAAATTATATTCTGTTATATTACAAATTTTAGGGATTTGTTTACTTTTGGTATTTTATTCATATACAGGTATATATATATATATATATATATATATATATATATATATATATATATTATTATTATATATATATATATATATATTATTATATATATATAATATATTATATTATATATATTATTATATATATTATTATTATTATATATTATTATTATTATTATTATTATATATATATATATATATATATTATATATATATATATATTATTATATATTATTATATATATATATATAGTTTATATATATATATTATATTATATATAATACTATATATAGTTATATATATATATATATATATATATATATATATATATATATATATATATATTATATATATTTTTATTATGAAGAGAATATATGTATATATTATATATGTATATATTATATATTATTATTATTACTATATATATTAATTATATATATATATAATATATATATATATATTAATATATTATACATATATATTATATATATTATTATTATAGTTATATATATATATATATATATAGGGTATATCATTAATTTGCTAAGGAATTTAATTTAAAACTCCGATAAAATCTAATAAAACCAAATATGATACTTAGGAGCCAACTAAGCTGAATATACATTTTAAGTATTTTATTTTATATATAAAATTTTATTTTTTTTTTTAATTTTTATTCTTTCCGCTGCTTAAATTCTTCATTAGTAAATAACTCATAAATTTTAAAATTATTACAAAAGGAGTTGAATAAAATATTTTCCTCAGAATAACGAACAATAATTGAAACG
>JABUQX010030240.1:7500-10000 GCA_015478945.1 Trachelipus rathkii
ACTACTGACTAATCTGACTACTACTACTACTACTACACACAAGTACTGCAACTACTACTACTACTATTACTACTACCACGACTGTTATTACAACTACTGCAACTACTACTACGAACTACTACTACTATTACTACTAATACGACTACTACTACGATTACAGAAGCAGGTACTACGACTACAGAAGCAACTAAAAATATTACAATTATTATTATTATTATTATTATTATTATATTATTATTATTATTATTATTATTATTATTATTATTATTATTATTATTATTATTAATTTTTTTATTATTATTATTATTATTATATTATTATTTTTTTATTATTATTGTTATTATTATTATTATTATTATCTTGTCCAGACAATGTATATTTTTATTTTAAGCTAAAATTCTCCCCCTATCCAGCTTTATTATCATTCTTATTATTATTATAAATGCCTCATGATCAACAACGCAAGGAACAACGACAACACCAACAACAACGACAACAACAACAGCAACAACAACAGCAAAACAACGCCATTCACAATCATTCTTATTATTATTAAAAAATGCCTCATCAACAACAACAACGCAAGAAACAACAGCATCAACAACAACAACAAAACAACAACTACGTAAGAAACAGAATCAACACAAAACAACAACAACAACAACAACGCAAGAAACAGAATCAACACAAAAACAACAGCGAAGCAATGCCATCCACCATCTACCATCCACCATCCACCATCCACATGAATTATGTTATGAACATATTACACATTTTACTTATAATAAAATTTAAAGAAATTTCATTAAAACATATACTTTACAGGGCATAAAACATTAAATCAATGGCGCAAATGCCTAGCAACAGTGGGGAATAATAGGCTTATGCTTTACTGCTTTACTGCTTTACTGCTTTACTGCTTTACTGCTTTACTGCTTTACTGCTTTAGAAAGCTTTACTGCTTTACATCGTATTTTAATATATTTAATGAGCCTATTTTATTAAAAACATATACTTTACAACCCTTAAAACAGTAAAACAGTAAATCAATAGCGCAAATGCCTAGCAACAATGGGTAATAATACGTTCTTGCTTTACTGCTTTACTGCTTTACTGCTTTTAATTAGTCATCTACATTTATATTTTTATCAGTCAACTACATTTATATTATTATTATTATTAATTATTATTATTATTATTATTATTATTATTATTATTATTATTATTATTATTATTATTATTATTATTATTATTATTATTATTATTTTAAAAAGTTGAAAACATTCCGCGTAAATAGAAATCAAATTGTTATTATTATTATTACTTTACAGCGGCCCATAAAACAAACGTTCAGCCTTACCTGTGATTGGAGGGTGTAAACCTTATCTCAATTTTCCCTCCACTGTGATTGGGTGGGAGTTATATTATCTTGTAAGTCTAAACTCGTTTTAAACCATAGTCGCTTTAGCTGTCAAGCGGTAAACAAGTGTTCTACTTCATCTTAAAAGTGTTTCACTCCCGGTAGCGGCGCATTATGGTACGTCTTAACAGGTATACCTCTATACAAGACATCATTCAGTGGGAAGTTAAGATCCCTGGATGTGGAGTTGCATTCTTATATAAAAGAAACCCGAATGGAACAGAATTTTTCATGTGTGTTAGTAATTCACCGTAATACAACACCAAACGTGTTTTCATGAGTGCCGATGAATTACTGTGTATATGTAAGCACACTGAGGACTGGCTTACTAAATACTTTAACCCTGAATAACGCTTAAGCTGCTCGAAAACTGTTATTAGCCAAAGCAAAGGAACAAAGGACAAGCAGCTTACTCTATCCTTTTCTAAACATGTAAACATCATAGGTATGGAAGTTAGACTATGGGAAAGGCGTAACGGCTTTGAAGTATTTGAACGTACTTCGCATGGCTTCTACATCTCAGGTCTACAACAGTTGAAATACATGTCAGAGGTGAGCAGACGGGTAATAATGCATATGAAGAGAACGAGTGTATCTAACTATGTAACAGTAGCCCATTATATGTTATACCAGGAATAGCTACGCATTCAGAAAATGCTGGTGATGATTCTGAAACTGTTATTAAACGATTCCCAAACACTATCGATGTACAGAAATTCATATATCTACTTAGAAAGCAATGGCAAGAAAGTATTTATGCTGATGATCCAGAGGGCAGACATACTATGATATCTGAGAGGGAGCTTTTTACATATATGCTTTCGGATGGTATTGATGAGACACGTAGCTACATGCTAGACAAAGATATAAATGACTGGCATATTTGTAAAGATTTAGAGAGTATTAATCTGCAGTCTTAGTGCAGATCCAATGAATGTCTATAGCAATGTTATATACTCCCCTTGTAAATATATTTAATATTACTGTAAATGTATTTATTGTTAAAATATTTAATATTCCTGTAAATATATTTAATGTTAAAATATGTAAGTCTGTGATTATTAAATTTCTAATTATGTA
>JABUQX010030240.1:12500-20000 GCA_015478945.1 Trachelipus rathkii
TTTAATACACGCCCTCAGAAGGTAAAGCACGCCGCATAGAAGCCACCATTAAAAATCTCCCGTACATATAAGCATCTGAAAAAGATAAAATGAAGGTGTTGCAGAAGGGTGGTGGTGTATTCCTGCCTCTACTTTTCTCAGTCGTTTGGCCGGGCCTTTGATTACCAGTAGATTTCTTCATGATGAACAAGTCAATGAAACTTTAGGAATACACGAGAAAAAGAAATTTAGTGCAATACTACTTTCCATCACAGCATTGAACCCCCATATTCAGCCTGTACAACTACAGGCCTTAACGTCGTCAACCCTAGTAAAACACCCTCCCCATAATTATCAATTCAACTCTTTCGAGAGAATCAGCAACCGTTGGGGATTGGCTGCCAAGTCCCCTCATCATTCAGACTCTACTTACAGTGCTTATTCGACCTTAATTTCAGCGGTCTAACATTTTTCGATGTAAAATTGCTTTCATATGCTTGTGTATAACATTAACCATCCATGAGAAGCGTATCTATACCAAGTGATTGCCATGTCAAGAAATAATTAAGTCCCCAGGATTTGCATCCTAAAAGCTACTACTAAAAAAGATGCCGTTCAGGAATCAAATTTGCCAACAGAAGTAAAACCTTGAGATGAAGAACGAGACCAGCTCTAAGAAAATATCCTGGAGGTTGTCTTGCCTAACAGGGCTCGCAAAAATAGGGCTATAAAAATATATATATCATATATATATATATATATATATATATAGTATATATATATATATATATTATATATATATATATATATATATATATATATATATATAGTTTGTTCATTGATCTATTTTGCTCATTTGTGAATAAATAAATTCATCATATTAAACACTATGTTTTATATTTCCTTTTAGCATATATATATATATATATATATATATATATATATATATATATATATATATAATATATATATATATTATAATTATATATTATATATATATATATATATATATATATATATATATATAATATTATATATATTATATATATATATATATATATATGTTTTTACTTATGTCAGTATCCAACATGGAGGCAAAGGAGGTGGTTGATAAGTATTATTACGCTGTGAAGGAGCCTAATAGTTATGGCGGATTCGCAAGGTTTGCCTCGAGGTTTCCGGGCATTGAGAAAAAGAGCTGAAAACATATTTAGAGGGTGAGGAGGCTTTTACTTTACATAAACCTGTTCGCAGAAAATTTCCTACCCGAAAGCGTATGGCAGCTGGATTTTTCCGAGATGGTTAAATACAACTCGCACAATGATGGGTATCAATACATACTTTTTACCATTGATGTGTATTCTAGATATTTATGGTTAAAACCTTTAAAAGATAAAAAGTCAGTTACTGTAACTGAAGCATTGAGAGAAATTATAGAGGGTGACAGGCTTTGACCGAGGATGCTGTGGACGGACCAAGGGGCTGAATTTAAAGAGTATGAATGGGGTATTACAATACATTCTCAGTAAATAAAGCAGCTATAGTTGAAAGAGTACAGCGCACTATCAAGGAGAAAATGCACCGGTACTTCACCCGTATGAATACTTTTAAGTATATTGACATACTACAAGACCTTGCTTATTCTTATAAATGGGTAGGGTTGGTTAAATGGGTGGGGTACCCTGCTAAGTTTAACTCCTATATAAAAGCAAGCGAAATTAAGAATCATTAATCAGTGTTCATTGTAACTATGGCGAGTACAGACCACTTCTATTTAACTCCGCCTTCATCAGCTTCGGTGAATCTACATCCTGATAATAAACTCTCAGACTTCACGACAGAGTTACTGAACCCTACTGAGATAGAAAGAGACGTTTACGAAGTAGGATTGTGTGAAGTGATATTAAATACAGATATGGAAAATGTCCCACATAATCTTTACTGGATGAATGTTTACAGAAGTGTAGATTGTGTTGAAACTACATTGGATGTGAAGAACACAGGTGATCTGAACCGCGTTACTATGGGTACAAAAGAATACTTTTATGAAAGAATTGTATTGAGGAAATCGTATTTTAAGTCAGTACCTGCTATGTTCAGTTATTTAAATACGCTTTTAGCTACTAGTAATATGTGTAGAGATCTAATTTAGAACACAGATATACACCCATCTGATGATGAAGTATTAATTACTTTGAGATCGACGTCCGGTATTAATCTTAGAGATACCGATGTGTTTTTCCTCCGTAGATCGTCATGGCAGTGAAAGCACGTCCATGAACGCAAAGGATGGCCAGACGTCCTACATGATGTCCCTACTATGTTGAAAAGGGTAATGAAATCAGTAGAAAACGAACATATAACCAAGGAAGAACTAATCGACGAGCAAGACAGGGTATTACATTATACTTGTATTACCTCCGAGATGCTCAAACATCCGGGCATGGCTTATGTTTACACTGATATAGTGGATCACCAATATGTAGGCGACATTACAGCTTCCCTGTTAAGAGTAGTTTATTTTCCTCAAGAGAGTAAGGTAATAACATTCCCAAATGTGCATTATCTCACGCTGAGCAGATCATTGATCGGTTCTATAAGAGTACATATAAAGGATGTGGAAGGACGGCCATATCCATTTACAAGTGGTACATTGATGTGTAAAGTCCACATTAGAAAGAAGCATCCGCTTCAACTATAACATGATGGAGCATTTTTTAAACAGAATTAAAAATCTCATCTATATGTTAACGGGGTTCATTCAAGAAATAGACGCCTCTGCAGGATATATAAGGGACATAATCAACTGTATTTTTTCATTCATTAATACACTCTAGCAGTGTAAAGACAGTATAGGAAAGAAGCTCCAGCTACAATAGTAATAAACATGGAAAGAGTATTCGTAGGGTCGAAATACAGAGAGGATACGGTCTTGGAGGATTTTTCACTAAATTATTGCGAAGCGCCGTACCCGTGTTTAGAAGAGGTGGCGAATATTTAGGTAAAAAAGCTATAAGAACAGGGCTGCACACTATACAAGATATGTTAAAACAGTGAGAGGATTAGGAATGGGATTATCGGATCATTATGTTGTTCTATGTGGGGGCTTGGATAGAGAGGAGGGTGATACGGAAAGAAGTGGGTAGAATTAAGAGTGAGAAGTTAAGTGAACAAGTGATTGCCGGGGGCAATCCACGTGCATCATTAAAAAGACGGATTGCTGATGTTTCTGATGAGATGCTCGATGACGTTAAGCGTAAAATAAGACGTAAAATGACGGGGATTGGCAGGGCTAAAGTTAAAGGACGGAAAAATATCACGAGCAAGAAAAAGCCTAAGACTAAGAGACCTCTGAAGAAAAAAGGCCACATGAAAATCACAACCCGGAAAAAACCTAAGGCTAAAAGACACATGGCGACAAAGCGCCTTGATGTATTTGCCATTTAAGTACTATCTGGTATCTTTAACGACATCTTGCGGATACCATGTATATAAGGGGGGCATACATCTGAGGTTTTGTTCATTATACAGCCTAACACCACACCGTCAAGATGCATTTCCTTCATCCTACTAGCCCAGACTGCTGCAAGAGCGAATTGGATCTCTTCTCGATGAACCCTACCCAGATTAGCGTGAGCGACACCAACTTCATCAGCATTAATCCCACGCACTCGATCACCAGCACCGACGTACCTCTAGAGTTCAATATTCCAGGCACCTCATATGATATCGAAAACCTAGACAATAGTTATTTTCAAAACGAAATTGAAGGGCAGCCTGATGGTACAGATCTTCCTTCAGGTACGATCCACATAGTGGTATACGAGTCAAAATTCCCTATATACTTGCCTTAAATAATCGATGTTTATCTCAAATGAAACCTTCACTTTGGCGCTTCAAGCCAGCTAGTTCTCCTTTTAAAAGCTACATAGAACATCTACTGAACTTTTCTGATGATGCTAAACAATCTCATCTCCAGTCATGTGGATTTTATAGCTTCAAAGATGAGGCTGAACATGTAGATAAAGCGGCAAAAGTTATAAATAACACTTATGAATTCTACGGTCGTTTAAATGGCGATATCTTCTCTCAGGAAAGACTTATTCTTCCTTCTGTAGATGCTAGAATCCGCTTAACCCGATCAAGCCCGAAATTCGCGCTTAAAATAAAAAGTAAACCTGGCTGCTAACAACTGCATGTCAGAAACCTGTTTTTCAAAACTGCTAGAGACTTTTTCTCTATGTTAGAAAGTGAAAGTTATTTCCCCAACGGCATTTCGAAATTGATAAATCGCTTTTAACCAGCACAGCCAAGTATCCAATCAGGAGAGTAGAAACCAAAGTATTTAACTTCACTCACGGATTATCAAGCATCAGCATCCCAAACATTGTTAACGGGAATCTACCGCAAAAAGTAATAGTTGGAATTGTAGAACACGAGGCATATTCAGGACATTATAAAAAATCCCCATATAAATTCGCCCCTTTTGGCCTCCGAGGTGTCAGTTTACCATGTAAACTGGACAGCTTACGGAGTGATTATGAAATGGTCATACTAACGTGGTACAACCTCTATGCTCGAGGCCTTTCTACGATCTAATAGCCAACACAGTTTCATGCGGTGATAGTGGTACGGGTAAATGAATCTTGAAGATACGCGAAAATAGTTATTTATACCGTTTGGACCTCAGCGTGGATCTTTCAGCTTGATACCGGGAGTTTTATCAAAATTCTGAGAAAGGGAACGTATTAAAAATGAATCTCTCATTTAAGCGGGAAGTCTACATCATCACCCATTACTGTTATCGTTATCTGGAGCACCCGTCAACTTCATTGAAATTGATCGAGCCGTAATGTGCTTTTGAATTATTAAAAGATGGATGAAGAAGAAATAAAAGCATGTTTAAAACGAACCTCGATTTTCTAGGAGTGTTTTGCAATTAATGAAGCCAGGTTCTGTGAGGCTAAAGAGATAGTGATTTGTAAATTCAGCACATCGCAATGCGTCATGTAACATCAGGGACCACTGGATTTCTATCTACAAGGAGAAGAATGGAGCTGTGTACCTGATTGATTCTTTGGATTTAAAATTTATTTTGGATAATTAATATATCAATTTCATTTTTCAAAATATAATAATGTGAATTATATAAAACTTTGTCTCGTGCTGTTCAACCATCATACTCTAATTTATGTGGAGTTTACTCTCTGTTTATTTCATTAAATGTTTTTTAAACAATGTATGCTTCGATGAATTTGTAAATATTTTTCGATGCAAAAAAATTCATTTCAAGATATTTAGTTTCCAACTATATAATAAATGACTTTCAAATAAAAACATATTTTTACTCTCCCTTTAAATATATATATATATATATATATATATATATATTATATATATATTATATTATAATATATATATATATATATTATAATATATAAATATTATATATGTATATATATTATATATATATATATATATATATATATATATATAATATATTATATATATATTATATATATATATATAATATATATAATATATATATATATATATATATATATATATATATATATATATATATATATATATATATTATTAACATATATATATATATATATATATATATATATATATATATATATATATATATCAAGAGATAGCTGTTGATAAATGGTAAAGGTTCATGAAAATTCACGTTTATGACGTCACTAGTTTAAAGGTGAGGGGCTACACTGTAACTGATGTGGGATTCAGTAGCGATCTGGAAGCTGTAGCGTTAACAGCTCTTGTCATTATAGTACATTTTAAAAAGGTTACAGCTATGGGAGTTATAACATATATTCAAAAGTGGTGGTTCATTTTAAAATCTTGGTATACATGTGTTAGTCACACATCGGATTTTTCAGATAGACATCCTTACACACCCCGTGATCCCTCCAAATTGCGTGTTGTATGTGTATCAGATGATGTACATGGTCATAGAATGCGAGCTACAGCTGCAGCGAAGGAGGGAGGTGAAACTGTGTACTTCGATGTATCATTAAAGTATAATAGAGGTGTTCCAATACTGGATGGTCATATAGAGAAAATCGTCGAGCTAAATAGTATGCTTAAAAATACCTAAAACATATACAGTCAACGTAGAACGATTTAAAATGCAGGTCCCTCTACCCCTCCATCTAAAAATTTCATCTAAATTGCGTCTTTTAGCCGACCAAGATCTTGAGGAGTGTGCAAAAAAGAGCCTGGTTAATTATATAATAACAATTATAAGAAATGAAGTTTCTGGAGATATTGTTACATTTCCACCCGGGACTCCTGGAGATGTCTGTGGGTGGAGGTGATTTTTATTTATATATATATATATATATATATATATATATATATATATATATATATATATATATATATATATATATATATATATATATATATATATATATATATATATATATACGTACACTCACATTATGAATATTTACTGATGTACCAATAAAATTTAGAGTTTTAAAAAACTTTCATCTATCCTGTATTTTTAAAAACAAGCAATGATAAATAGTAATAATAATAATAATAATAATAATAATAATAATAATAATAATAATAATAATAATAATAATAATAATAATAATAATAATAATAATAATAATAATAAATAATAATAATAATAATAATAATAATAATAATAATAATAATAATAATAATAATAACAGTCGCCACTTGAAAACAAGAATTGAAATATGCGTTTGGTTTGTCTTGGTGTAATATGTCTCTCTCTCTCTCTCTCTCTCTCTCTCTTCTCTCTCTCTCTCTCTCTCTCTCTCTCTCTCTCTCTCTCTCTGCGTGAAGGATGATTATGTACTACTTTTCGTTTTGGGTTTAAATCCTAATAATAAGAATATAATAATAACAATTATAATATTGGCAAGAAGAAGAAGAAGAAGAAGAAGAAGAAGAAGAAGAAGAAGAAGAAGAAGAAGAAGAAGAAGAAGTTCTACTAATGTGGTGATAAAATTTAGAGTAAAAACACTTTCATTTCCCTTGTATTAAAAAACCATACAATAATAAATAGTAATGATAAATAATAATAATAATAATAATAATAATAATAATAATAATAATAATAATAATAATAATAATAATAATAATAATAATAATAATAATAATAATAATAATAATAATAATAATAATAATAATAATAATAATAAAAATAATAATAATAATAATAATAATAATAATAATAATAATAATAATAATAATAATAATAATAATATAATAATAATATAATAGTATATAATAATAACATCGCCACTTGAAAACAAAGAATGAAATATGCGTTTTGTTTGTCTGTGTGTATATCTCTCTCTCTCTCTCTCTCTCTCTCTCTCTCTCTCTCTCTCTCTCTCTCTCTCTCTCTCTCTCTCTCTCTCTCTCTCTCTCTCTCTCTCTCTCTCTCTGCGTGAAGGATAATTATGTACTACTTTTCGTTTTGGGTTTAAATCGTAATAATAGGAATAA
>JABUQX010030240.1:22500-32608 GCA_015478945.1 Trachelipus rathkii
CAGGTGTGTGTGAGAGATGGAGAAAAAGGGAAAGGGTAGGGTAAGCGATGTAGTCATGGCAACAAAGAACAAAGGGGGTGGAGGGTAAGCGAAAGGGGGTGAGTGTAAGCGAAAGGGGGTGGAGGATAAATGTATGTATGTGTAATTGTGTATTTATATGTAAATAACATCTCACGTACGTTGATGACTTCGTCATCAACGAACGCTCGTATGTGCGCACCTACGGTGCGCACAAGTGTATGTATCTCAAAGGGGGTGGGGTAAAAGGGGGGAGGGGAAATAATAATAGTAATATATATATCAATATAAATAACACTAATATACGTACATCAATATCGATATGTACGTACGATCATATGTACGCGCGCTACGCACGCTGGCTGCCATAGGGCTTTCCTATTAATTCTATCATACGCCTGTTGCAAATCCATAAAACCTAAATACAATTTACGTCACGTCATAGGAAAGGGGTATGCAAAATTTGAGAGGGATACGAGCTCTCTAAAACTCCCTGATTACAAATATTTACTAACTCAGCACCGCTCCGGCTCCAGCACCGGTGCTGGATCCGGATTCACATCAGGATCCAAAACCTACTTACTCATACCTCCTCTATACCATCTCCAAATTTCAACTTTCTACGAACATTTCCTATTTTGGGGGGCCGGCACCCCCGCAGGGGGCGCAAGGAAAAGTAACCTCGTCAACGAAGAGGTTACGTCATAGGAAAGGGGTATCAAAATTTGAGAGGGATACGAGCTCTTTAACATTCCATAATTACAAAAATTTACTAACTCAGCACCGCACCGGCTCCAGGACCAGTGCCGGATCCGGATCCGAATCCGGATCCAAAAGGTACATACTCATACCTCCTCTATACCATCTCCAAATTTCAACCTTCTACGAACATTTCCTATATTGGGGGTCCGGCACCCCCCGCAGGGGGCGCACGGATACGTAACCTCGTCTACGACGAGGTTAAGTCATAGGAAAGGGGTTTGCCAAATTTGAGGGGGATACGATATCTCTAACACTCCCTAATGGGGGTGTCCGAGGACTTTTGGGACAGAGTTGGTATCTCAACTTGGAAAGCAACTACTGCCAGACCCAGCTCAAAGGTCGACATGACTCGATATACAGTGTTTGAATGTGTAAGTAAAAGGTAGTCTGGAAAATAGATAGAGGAAGTGGGTTTCAGACACCCAACCTCTTAGAGAAACTTGTTTAGAAAGATAAATAATGTGACCCTTCAAATTAAGATCACGAGAAAAAGAAATACCAATAATATTAAGGATAGACGAAGGTTTTGAGTCGTCTTTTTTCGAAGTTGTGTGGAAGATTATGTTGAATAGTTAGATGAAGGAATTGAGTTTTTGAGATATTGAAAACAACCATGTTATCAATGCTTCAATTAGAAATTCGAGAAATGTCAGATGTTAGTTGCTCTAATGCCGTCTCCATTGAGGGAGTCACCTGCTGTTGCGTTGGACACCTTTCAAAATGACCTGAGTAATGAATGGTGGAATCGTCAACATAGGAGTGGATAGGTAAAAGAGTAAATTTTTTAAGACAAATGTAAATTTTTTAAGACGAGTGATGCAGCAATGTGACGGTTAGAAGTGATTAGAGAGAATTAATGAGGGTAGGTTAGTTGACAAGTTTAAGAAATTTTGATTCCACCTTATCAAGGAGTGGAACCACCCAGGATATACGATACATACTCGATATATTGGCAAATAACGTCCATATACTGATAAAGCAAGTTTGGTGGTAAGAAGTTCTGTAGTCGCCTCAGAAAGCACAACCTCTTAGAAGCTTGCTTAGTGACAGAGATGAGATGATCCTTCAATTTAAGACCATGAGAAAGGTAAATACCATAAATATTAAGAACACAATTAGGAAACTAGTTTATCAGATTTTGGAGTTGTGTGGAAGATTATGTCAAGTAGATGGATGAAACTGAGTTTTTAAGGCACTGAAAATAGCCATATTTTCTTCGAGTAACTAGAGATGCAAAAAAGATTAGAGATCAGTTCCTCCGAGTCCAAACTCATAGCATTAACTATTGTTGTTGAGTGGGTCGTCTTTCAAATTGAAAGAAGTATTGATAAGTGGAATCTTCTACATAAGAGTGGATAAGAAACGAAGTGACGGATAGATCATTAATGAACAATACAAAAAGAGATGTTGATAGAACAAAACCTTGGGTAACACCACAATTGGTACATTTAAAGGTTGAAAGGTGCCCTTCTACAACAGAAGATATAGAACGTCTGGAGAGAAAGTCAGCAAGAAGATTACAGAGAAAAGGAGAGATACCAAAAGAAAGAAGTTTGGAAATCAAAGCACTGTGCCAGACTTTATTGAAAACTTTCTCTATATGTATAGAGGAGCGACAGCAAAAGGTTCACCGAAATGTCGAGGAGAATAGGACCAACAGTCAGAGAGCGGAAAGAAAATCTCCAGTCGAGCGTTCCTTACTGAAACTATACTGGCGATCTAAGATTAGATTAGAATATTTAAAATTCCTAATCTTCCTGGTTAGAATAGATTCGAATATACTTACAGGGTTGAGAGGGCTTCCCCTTCTTAGGCATAGGCTGAATAAATGCGCGCTTCTAGCAAAAAGGAAAAGTTGAAGTTGATAGGCAGAGACAAAATAGTTTACCAAGGCAGGTTGCACAGAAACACAAGTTCCTAGAACTATACGTGGAATATACGATTAGTACCATTTGCGTCAGACCCAGAGATAATAGAAATAGCATCTACAGAAGTAATTATTTAGTAAGTCTTAAATGAATTGGAATCGTCTAGAGCTAAAATATTTGCAATGGTTTGAGCTAAGAGTTCAGCTTTAGCAGAATGTAAGACAGCTGTAAAACCATCGGAATAAATATGAGCGTTGTTATATTTTCAATAGAATCAATAGGATCAATAGATCCAATAGATCAATAGATTTCTTATTTGATAGTATTATGGAAAGTGTGTTTTATTTACTGAGTTACGTGATTACTGCTTTATGATGTAGGTTAAAACATAACAATTTTAAGTAGAACAATATGACTTGAATCAATAGATCAATATGGATCAATATCAAAATGAGTTCAATGAGGTGATGTGACTTAATACTATGAGGTATAGCTGGTTAGATTATGTCAGATTTTGGAATTTGTTGTTCGTAATGAAGATAGAATAATTACAATTTTTTTTTATATTATGTATTACAGAATTTATTTTATTGACTGAGAATCAAATTGTATTCAAGTAGAGTCAAAGTAGATCAATATGCAAGGAAGGGTAGGAGATTTGGCTGGATGGTACTTATGTTAATGATTATACTCGCACTGATTTACTTGCCGACTTTTTACTGATTTACTGAACTTTTACCTCGATTACCTGATTACTGATTTACTGATTCACTGATTTAACTGATGTACTGTTTTTGGTATGGAAAATGCAAACTTGTTTTTACGTGTAAACCATACTTACCAGCAATAAGAAAACAAAACAAACATAAATAAAAAATAAATAATTTTTCATAAAAATAAATAAAAACTAGAAAAATAAGGGTAAGATAATTTCAATTACCAGGTTTTTTTATTCGATCTAATATAAAATGAGGGGGAATAATGATTAGATTTGTATATAGGGTAAGAGAGGGTGAAGAGAAGAGGGAGAGAGATTGGAAAGAAGAAAATCTAATTATAGCTTAAGCCTACTGCAAAAACGCGCATACATCCACTCTAATACATCAGCTACGCAATTAGCTACGGAGAGAAATGATTTTTAGATTACTTTAAATGAACAAGTTAAAAATTTCTGACTTTTGTAAGATTATGGTACTACAGTCTCTGAACAAAGCTAATTACTTTTTTTATGGGACAGGTTTAAAAAATCTTAGAAGGCCTTCAACCCAAGACACCCACAGCTTTGGAAATAAGAGCATAGACATTATGGTTTTTTCCCTTCGTGGTTTAAATAGAAAGAAAGAGGCAATTAATTTCCATTTCCAATAATCATCTTTTTTAATGGGGAAAAATGTTAAGTAGAAAACGAACTACTATTTTGTTTTTCAAAAACTTAATTACTTTTTTTAATTGGCAAGTGTATTACTTTTAATTGACCTCTTTCTTCCTTTTAAACACGAAGGGAAAACCATTAATTATCTCTTATTTCCAAAGTATGTTATTTTACGTCGTAAATTTTTAAAACCTGTCTAATTTAACGTATCTTCATATCTTGATCATACTAGTACTGTCTACAAAAAGTCATTAAAATTTTTTAAACCTGTCATTTAAAGTAATTAAAATCATTTCTCTCCCTTCTTGAATTCCCACTGCCTTGTCTTTAGCGTATATATCTATATATCTATCTTTTTCTGCTTTATTAGCTTAAACGATAATAGATTCCTTTCTCTGGTTTCAAGTCCCCTTCTCTTATACCGCCACCCTCCTTCTCTTCTCCCCTCTATTTCCCCTCTCTCATTTTCCCCTCATTTTATTTAGTCTAATGCCTGCACTTGGTCAGTGAAGATGTTGCTGTTTTGACGATCTCTGCGAGGGGCTGAACCGGCGCGAAAAGACGCCGCGGAAACATACATGCGTGCGCGCGCATACTGTACGTATCGTATATATTATATATATTATAATATATATATATTTTATACTATATATAGTATATATTATATATATATATTATATATTAATATATATATATATATATATATATATATATAATATTAGGTGGGGGTGGGGGGGGGGGGGGGGTGGTCGGGGTGGGTTTGGGGGTTTTCTTTCTGGAATGAACGGATTCTTAAGCATGTACATATTCTCTAAGCATGTACATATTCTCTAAGCATATATATTATCTATATATATATAATATAATATAATATATATATATATATATAATATATATATAATATATATAATATATATATATATATATATTATAATATATGTATATATATATAATATATAATATCTATATATATATATTATAATATCTAATGATATATAATATATATAATATATAGTATATATATATATATATATATATAATATATTATATATATATATATAATTATATATATATAATATAATATAAATATAAGAATAATATATAATAGTATATTATATATATATATATTTCCAAGTTCCAGGATCCAGTTCCTGGAATCCTGAAACAACATACCACATTTTCCAGAAAATACTGGAATACTTAAATTTCAATCGTACTTTCCAAGTTCCAGGTCCCTGAAACGGAACTCACTTTCCAGAATCCTGGAGAATTCCTTCCAGGATCCAGGATTTCCAGGATTTCCTAACCCTCGAATATAGTCCGTGTAACTAACTATATATATATTATATATATATATATATATAATATATAATATATATATATATATATTATAAGCTATATATATATATATATATATAATATATTATATATATATTATAATATTATATATAATATATAAATATATAATATATATATATAGTTATATCTATATATATATTTATATATAATATAATAATATATATATATATATCTATTATACTTATATATATATATATAGTAATATATATTAGTAGTATAATATATAGTATATATAATAATATAATTATATATTATATATATATAATATATATAATATAACACCTCCATTAATCCTAGGGCCTTTCACTGATTTCAATAAATCTTAGTGAAAATGTCAGAAATATTGCTTTAATTAAGAAAAATAGTAATGAAAACGACCGAAAACCCAAAAAAATTCTACAAAAACGCAAAAATCCTTTGATTAAAATGAAACTTTAAAAATATTTTTGTCAGAAAAGATTTTTTTTTAATTGGAAAAAGTTAAAAAAATCATCGGAAACCACGATACAATTACATGACGCACGAACATTTTTATACCCTTGGCGGAGCCCCCAGTACCCCTGACCCGTGAGTGGTATTAAAATAATTAAATATTGCCCGCAACACCATGATTTAAATAAAGTTTAAATAAAGAAGCATGTAGCAGTAGGAGAAGTTTTACATGCAACTCCTCCTACTGCTACATAAATATGAAATTTGGAAACTGCATAGCTTTTTTCAGACTCATTTTCCGAGGTTTTAAAACGTTTTTCTTTCATTTCAACTCTTTTCAAACATTTCATATAAGCTCCATGAAAATCCATAAATTAAATTTTATTGAAATCGGCAAAAAGGGTCTCTCTCTCTCTCTCTCTCTCTCTCTCTTCTCCTCTCTTCTTCCCTTCTCTCTCCTCTCTCTCTCTCTCTTCCTCGTCTCCTCTCGCCACGCTCTTCTCTCTCTACCTCTCTCTCTTCTCTCTCTCTCTCTACCTCTCTCTCATCTCTCTCTCTCTCTCTTCCTTTTCTCTCTCTCTCGTTCTCTCTCTCTCTCTTGATATTATATATATATATATATAATATTGAATATATATATTAATATATATTATAATATATAATATTATATATAATAATATAATATAATATATATATATAGATAGTAATAATATATTAATATATAATATAATATTATCTATTCAACTAATATAGATAATTTGTTGTTATATATATAGATATATATCTAAATTTAATTAGAGATATATAAAAAATATAAAAAATAAATTAAATATATGTAATTGTCTTGATGTTTTGTGGTGTTTTTCTTGTATATATATTTATTATAGCGAAACCACCTCCGATTTAATGAAACTTAAATGAGAAATTTGCTTAAAATGATATGAAAATAATGAAAAAGGTAAAACAATCCCGGAAAAATAGCAGAAAAAGTTATAACGATAAATTATAACATTTCTTTGGAGGAAAGTATAAACAAATTGAGACATTTATAACGATTTTCATGAAAACTTACAGAAATGTCTATAATGATCTAAAATAATGAAACGTAAAAGAAATCCTGAGAAATAACCCTGAAGAAAAGGGCAAATTGATAAATTTATAACATGTCTGTGGAGGAAAGTATATAAAATTGAGACTTCAACCGATTTTCATGAAACTTACAGGAAATGTTTGAAATGAGCTGCAATGTAAGGTAAACTTAAAACAAAACTTGAGAAATGACCCTGGAAAAAAGCTATGGTGTCTCCTAATTTGATATATTATTTTATACATTTCTTCTGGTTTATTTTTAGCTTTTCTTTATTCAGATCATTTTACGCATTTCAAGTAAGTTTCATGAAAATTCCCTTGCTTCTCTCTCTCTCTCTCTCTCTCTCTCTCCTCCGTCTCTCTCTCTCTCTCTCTCATCTCCTCTCTCTCTCTCTCCTCTTCTCTCTCTCTAAATATATTATATAGTAATATATATATATATATATATATTTATATATATATATAATATCTAAATAATATATAATATAGTACAAATATATATATATAAGTATATATATATTCTATATATACATATATGAACATACATGAAATATGTTTATCAATAAGAAATCTGCCAAACGATGCAAGTATAATTTCAGTATTTTGAAAAGACTTGCAAGAGTTGGAAGAGATATATAAAATCTGTAAGAGTTGGAAACGGATATACATAAAAGTTGCAAGAGTTAGGATGTTCAAGTATTGGTTTAAATATTTTACTTTTCCTTTTTCCGCTCACACATTTCGAAAGAGATTTTGAGAGAATAGTTTGAAAGGACCCTTCTTTTAGTTGTGATTTTTAAATGAAATTTTTTGAACAACATTGGCTTTTTCCCCACTTAAACGATAGAGTTACTTTTACATGGAGTTCAGCAGCACACACACTTTATACATTGTAAACATATCAAATTAACAAACTTAATATAATATATATACATTTTACCAACAATATATATATATTATATAAATCATTATATATATTATACTTTATCAATAATATATGAACATACATGAATATAGTTTATATTCCAAGAAATTGCTAAGGATATTCTTCACTGAACTAAAATCACAACTAATACAAACACAGAATTCACAAATAGAAGAAAAACACGCCCCACAACTAAAAAAACTAGTATAACCATCAATTTGAGATCCACAGAAAAATAGACTCCTTACAAGCCAAAAATAACCTCAACACACAACTCCTTATTACCAACATCTATCAGAGTCAACTCCTGACTGATGTGTCTCAATCTGAATGAGACCAACGGATTTAGTAATGAAGTACTAGAATTGGCGAAACACACACATAAACCAACCTAAAAAATTCCAGTTAACAATTTGGTCAACTCGGCAAATGGCAGTCGCAAATTATGGTAAGAGCTCGAATTCAAGACAATTAAACATGCACCGGAACAACGAGAATTATTTGAGGTAGAATAAATAAAAACACACCCTTATATAAATAAAATTTAATCGATTATTTATTATAAAGGAATTCAACATATGTAGTCTCTATCATTCAGATAATCAACAGTAAATATAGCAAGCATCAAAATAACCTACTGAGAGCATAAAATAGCCTCCGAATTATCGTCTTATTCTGATTTAACCGTGAAATCGATCTCCTTTCGTAGTAAGAAATCAAAGTATCCCCCTCCAAGAGACTTGAACAGCAATAGAAAAGCTAGAAAAACATACATAATAACACAGTTAGGCAGTTCAGTGAACAAAAAAACTTACCTAGTGTAAAATGACTTCAAGAATGTGTGAGGAATTTAGATATTACTATAAGGACAAAAACCAAATGAAAATATTCAGAACTCATCCAATTATAGACTCCAAAAGTATTTAAAAAAGCGAACCTTTTCAATACATTCTCCATTCACCTTCAGATCTAATGTTCGATCTAGCAAAAGTGTAAAAAGCATAGACTGTGTTTTTGCACAGCATTAAGAGGAGCTTGTTAGAAATTTACACCAATCAAGACAGCATTCAACTTCCGCTCCATGAAGAGAGAGCTAAAAGTCTTTTAAGAAGTACAATATCATCAGCGTGCATCCAAACAAATGTCACTAAGAAGCAGATTCAGATCAATTAATATAATATTAAAGAAGAGAGGTCCCAAAACAGCTTCCCTGAGGTCACACCCAAGCATCCTAATCCTGAACACTGAGGAAACTCCTCAAGCACGTTTATTTGACATTTGGGTCCTGTTGGTCAAGTAAGAAATCTAAAAAGGTCATGGGCAAGACCGCATACAGCATATTATGTAGGTTATGAAGCAGATAATATTTATGATTAACTGTGTCAGAGCCTACTTAAGTCAACAATCCCGATATATCACATAGAAACATAGCACTTTCTGAATTTAGCCTTCCCGCCTCTCCTTCATGTTCACTTTAATTAATGCGCCTGTAAAGCATCACTGGCCTTAGTAAACAAACAAAATGGATCATTACGAAATAATTTTGCAATTGTCTTATAGTTTACTCAGTCTACAAACAGTAAGCCCTTCAAATATTTGAGAAAAGCAGGGGTTATTGATATTGGCTATAAGTTAAAAACTCATTGTACAAAACCTACTTCAATGATTTAATCACCGGGAAAACTCTTGCAACGAGCTGCAGCGAGAATCAGAAAGACTACCATGTAATGAGACAGGCCGTTGAAAACAGAGTCCAACTTAAAAAATGACTCCCCTAAAAGAGAATCAAAACTTCAGCCATTTCAAAAAATTTTCTAACAGGGATATTCATTAACGATTAATCGACCTTCAACACCCAATAAGCATTGCCTCACAATCACGTACGTTGATCGATCTTTGGGGCCAAAAAACCAAAGTCACGGTGCACCAGGATTGTAATCTATATAAAAACGCATAGAAGTCTCAAGTTTGCTCAACAGTAAATCCCTTGTGCGAGAGTGAAAAATAAATACTGATTAAATAGTCATCATCGATAACATTAACCGAATTAATTCTTGTAAACAGAATTTATTATCAATGCTTTAATCCGCCCGATATTCCGTATAATAAGACAGTTGCTCGCTAAAGCCACCAGACTGAGAAACTTACCTTGTAATATTTCCTCCACGCCACCTGATTTAGGCAAATATCGTAAGACCTGAAATATGTTTAAATAACAAATAAGCTATTTGGCCAACGTTTTAATTAAAAAAATAACTCCTTGTTTTATTCCCACTACTATTA
>JABUQX010030241.1:0-15000 GCA_015478945.1 Trachelipus rathkii
TCTCTATATCTATCTATATCTATTTATATCTATTTTATATATTATTATCTCTATACTATATCTTATATATATTTTCATATTACTATCTCTCTATCCATATATTACTATCTTTATCTATAATATATTATCTTATCTATATATATATTATATTCTCTCATCTCAGTATCTAATATATCTTATATCATCTTATCTATATGATATCTATATATCATATATGTATGTATATAGTATATATTTTTTCTTGTTGCCTTTATTATTCACCTGACCGTTTTCTTTCGTATATTATTTCTATACCTGTACTTTTTCCTATTTATGTACTCGCCTACTTTATTAGCTCTTTATTATTTATATTATATTATATATTATCTATACTATCTATTATCAAGTTTCAAAACTCTATCTCTTATATATATATCTATATCATATATTATATATTATCTATTTATATATTCTTATCTACTATCTTATTATCTATTATCTCTAATTATACTCTATATCTTACTATATATTATATGCCTATCCTTAAAAAATAATATCTGCGACTTTCTTGCAGCTAAAGTCTATTTTCGTCATCTAACATATCTTAAAGTTTCTCGTGTGCCTCAAGTTTTTTTTTTCTTATATATTGAGAGAAGAGTCTCAGTTCGCAGTACTTACGCCGTGTCTTTGTGAGTCATGGTGTTTCTCAGTAAGTTCTTTGATTGATCTTCAATTTCGAGAAGCTACTCTATCTGTCACGCGGCTACACGTTAAATCCTGGATCAGTACTATTTACATTCCTTAAAGTTAACATTATATCATTGTTTGGATACAGAATCACTACCAACCTGTTTTTTGGCCATGTATTTAAGAACTGATAGTATATCGTCTTTTCCCCGTCATATTCCCCGTCATAAGCTCGTGAAAACATTTTGAGCTCTTCACAGAGCTCTACTAGCTTCAATTATTCAATGTGTGCTCCCCTTTACTTTGTGTCTTAACAAGAATACTTCCCAAATCTTATAACTCATTTTTTTTCATCAAAGTTCATCATTCCAATCTGCAGGAGTACTTAAATCGTGTGCATATATTATTCAATCCAAAACGTGTTTTCATGTGATTTTAGAGCTTCAAATCTTGGATGACGATGACAACTCATTCGCACTGCATCGACTATGACCAAAAAATAATTTAATTTTTGAAATTTATCTTCAGGTGAGAGTTCGGGAACATCGTCTTTTAGTCGCTTAAGTAACTAAAAATTTATTTTGCACCATCCTCTTCTAATAATGTGCTTGAAATTCCTGTCAATTCCCTCACTTCTTTCATGCTATCTCGGTTTCTTTGTCGCTGTTACCTAGTGCCGATGGCTGATAATCCCACTCTGGCGGCTACTCCACTAACCAATTAATAATATGTCTTTTGAGAATTTCGCTTAATTCTGTCTACCTTCGACTCAATGCAAATAATACTTTGCCTCATACTCACTCTTACTTTCTTATGGTATTCGTATTTTTGATAAGTATTAATCTCTTTCATTATATCATCTCCTATTAATCCATACCAAAGACACACAAATTCGTATGTGATGTTATCTCTTCCGTTTTTCTAATTGACCTGACATTCACATAAGGGTGCGGAGGTCTCCTACTGTCTGTGGTATTCGTTCACCACCACTTTTTTGGATAATAGCATTTTCACATAACACTATTTAGCTGGTCTCCTTCTTTCTTTTCTTCTCTTTCTCTCACAGCTTTTTATCAATTCTAATTTCTATCACTCCATTACTTTGGTTTTGATAGATGAGGGTTTTCAGTGGAAAGATGTCAACATTTTGGACTTCAACATGCTCTCTACATTGCTCTCCGGTCTGCTTGGATGCACCGATAGAAATAGTGAGACGAGTCTCTTGTCAGACGACGCAAAAGAAATCGTCCTGAGCCTGCAACACGATGACTAGAAGCGTGCAGCGGGAGATGCAGGGTGGGCCGTGTCCACGGCAGCACTAAATTCCAGGTCGTGTTCTTCGTCCACAGGGCGCAACATAAGATAGGCGGGTAGTGTCGGATGTTCCTAGAATTACTTCTGTTGTCATCACGTCTATTTGTGTGAGTTCCTCGCACGCATATTTATTCTTTCCATTTGATTCTCTAGTGCCCTGTTGCCCTTCTTCGCTTTTTCTTCGGGTACATGCTATCAAGAGACAAACCTAGTTCCTCTAATTTTATTAACTATCTGTCAGGCATTAAGTCTTTCAAACCTGTTTTCTTTTCCGGTAGTGTCGCTTTCATTGAGTCGTGGGTTTGTTGCTACTGCTCATTATAAACTGCTACCAAAATTTCTTCCATCTTGCGCAGCTGTTGTCCTCTAGTGTGGTGTCCGTTTATGGTGAGTGATAGAGTCATGTGGCTCTGCTCACACTCCGACGCTGACAATTCTTCCGGTGTACTATATCTTATGGATGACCTTGTAATATTCACCTCTGTTTTTTTCAAGGGTAGGTTTTTTATGACTATTGTGTTATGTTGTCTTTTAAACGTGACTAGTTTTAAGCTTCAGATTTACTCTGTTCTGCGCTACTATTTTGCGCCCTGCTACTTCAAGCGTTACATTTCGCCTCGACTATCTCATTTTGCCCTTTTTCCTTGCATTTTTCCTTCCTATGTCTATCTAACTTGTTAATATATGTTTGCGTTATCGAGGCGCGAACGGTAGTTTCTCCTCTAGTTCTTTCTTTTTATCCGCCTTCTTCCTTTTTGAACTTCCAGATTTCATATTTTCTCTAATTGTCACTTTCACCGGCCAGTATCCTTTTTTCGATTTTTTTGCCGTTTTTGTGTCGCCGGTTGTGCGCATTTCAACTTTTTTTGCGATATTGTGCCTCCATCTTTGTGAGCGTATTTATCGTCAATATTATTTTTTCATGAGCCTATAATATGATAGTGACTAGGCTTGCACCTATTCATTTCGGCATATATGTAGTGTGAGGGTCGCTAGCGTTACTTTATTCTATTAATACCTCCTTATATATTTGTCTTAATTATAGCTTTAGTTTTGTGAATTTTAGTTTGGCCCTTTATTCCCTATCCTTTTGGCTATTTATTATTTTATTACTCTCACTTTTCTTTGGGTTAATATACTAACTACGTTTATTATACCCGTCTACTATCGGCGTCTATTGCCTATACCCTCATCAGTCATGTCCCTTATTGGCTGTTTGATGTATAGTCCCATTCTTATCTCTTTGTTTCCCCTTCCTGTTTACCATGGTGTCTTTAGGTGATGTTCTATATTTTTTTCTATTCTTAGTATCTATCTATTTTATAGTGAGTGAGTGAGCTTGTCTCTATGTGAGTGGTATCTACTTTTTTCCTTACCCGCTTATCTAATTTTTTTGTCTCCCTTTTATCTTTTATACCTTTTATTATTTATGCTATTTTTTTCACCCTCACTCTATACATAACTTATGCTTTTATCGGCTTCTATTTAGTCCTTAGATGTATTTAGTTATACTCATTATAGCCTACTATTATCTTACTTGTTAGTAACCGGACCCTTACTGCGCTATATTTTGTATATGTCTGTACTGTGAGAGTGAGAGGCTGCACAATGTTTTTTTCGCTTTGGTCTCTTAATTTTTCTCGACCCGAACTTGGTCTGAATATTTGTGACCTCTCGACAGTGTGTTGCTGAGAACTGTCGAGTTCACATGAGAGTGCACCTCTCTCTACATCGCTCTTCACTGTCTTTCTCTTTCTTGAACCTCTACTTCTGCTCTATATATTCATATTATATATATAACCCTTAGCTTATTTACTTATTGAGCATATTATATTCTATTAGGCCTACTTTCATGTAGAACGTTATATGCTTCGTCAGCCTGTAATTACTACTACTATATCTGGTGATTTGTATACCTATTTGTACCTTTGTAAGATTATGAACCGTATATACGCCGCTCACCTTAATACGAGATAATACATAATCACAAGTCCTTTTCTGATTTATATTAAAAATATAATTCAAGTGTGTGATGCTGTGAGTGAGTTCATCCAGTTATCGGTAGGTTTTTAAGTGGCGTGAGCCTGAGAGCTTAATCTATGATCATATTATAATAGTACTTTGTGCCTTTTAGTATATATATTTTCTGTATCCTTTATTATATTTACAGGTGTAGTATGACTATCTGATATATACTATAACTACTACTGGGTAGCTCGGTCCCGCCTATTTGGTACTGTTGTACTTATAACATTTATCTATTATATTAATTTTCTCATTATATACCCTTATTATTGTTTTTTCTTCCTCCGTACTAGCTATACCGTAAAGAGTAGAGTGACAGAGGATTTACCTATCCGTGCGTAGACTCCCCAAATCTCCGCAAACGTGAGTCCTATATTTGACACCCCCCGGTCGACTTTCTTCCGTGCGATATAACTCCGTGCTGAGAGCTTACATCCTCGATATTTTGAGAGTGCTAAGCTATCTGAACATAATAGTGTCCAACATAATACTATATTATTATATATATATATATATATTATATATATATATATATATATTCTATATATATATATATATACTATCTCTATATATACTATAATCTCTCTCTCTCTCTCATCATATATATATATATTAAGACTTTTCCTACTTACCTATATTATGGTGTCCACAAAAACTATATATCTTTTAAAACTTATACTCTTTCTATAAAATTAAATAATAATATATACTATATAATTATATATATACTATATATCATATATATAATATATATACCTTTCATTGTTACATAGATATGCTTGAAATCTTCTTTGATCGAATTCAAAAAAAAGTTCGACAAAACGTTGAGATATGCCATATTTGCCCATATATATAAAATAAAAAAATTGTCAAAGTAAAAAAAATGGAAGGGGATAGCATCAACGTTTTGACTCTTAACTTTTTACATGGGGGGTAATTCCCTACTTTTGTGTTCGAAAATTAAAAAAAAAAGTCAAAATTTTAGAAATTTAGCTTATGCCTATCTATAATGTAAAAAAAATTAGCTCAACATAACATGAAAGGATATATATCTCCTATATATATTTATTTTTTATATTTATTCTTATTATTATGTTCTTATAATATTATATATATCTATATATATTATTATTATTATATATCTCTTTATCTATATCATATATATTATATATATATATTACTATTATATTCTTTATTATTATATATATATCTCTATTATAATATATTATATTATTCATACTATTTATACTATTTCTTTATATATCTACCTAGTATATATATTTACTATTTCGGCGTTTCATGTTATTTCCATTTATGCGTGCAAAATGAACTTTTGGTTTGTGGTACGTATACATTTTGAATAATTACTTTTTAAATAATAGAGTGATCATTCGTTGAGGAATGCTGACATCTTGTGTCGAAGGATGCAAATCGCGCAAATTGCAACGTGGGAGAGATGAGTCCACAGTTGTGCAATATCGACTAGGACTGGCAAGACGCAGGTTGTTTCAGAGTGTTGCCAGGTGTTCTAAGCAAGTTACTCTTTTTAGCCGCACATTTACGTGCAGGTTAAAATTTGTGGCGTGCCCTCCCCAGCCAATAACATTGACACAATATTTATATCTACTATAGGTATTTTTATTTAGCTAAGGGCCTGTTTGATATTATGTTCTCCTTATCTTTTATTCATCGTTATTGTGATATGGATTGTCGCCTTTTGTTCTTGGTGGTGAGTGAGATTTTGTTTTTGGTATTATTATTTTTGTGAGTGAGTACGGTACCTACTTGTAGTTTTGTCTTTTACTACTAGCGCTATATACTTTCGTGAGGCGGTATATATTTGACGCCACTTTATTGTGTACCTTTGTTCTATATATTATTTACTTCCTCTTTTTTGTACCCGCTTACTTCTTATATATTGTTAAATCAAATAAAATACGTCTTATATTCTATATTACATCTTCTTTATATGTTCGTGAGTATTGATTAGTCCATGTGAGTGGCTCTAGTGGGCTTGTAGTGATTGCGGCTTTATTGGGACCATGAATTTTTGAGTGAGTTAGTGGCGGTTACTTATTGTAGGTACGAGAAAATTATGCAATAGAGCGTGTCTGAGCCATAAAACAGCGAGAGGTGCTAAATTTTTTTTTTTCTGTTTCGGGAAGCGTGTGATAGAATTAGCTCCACGAGCAGTGCGGTGCTTATAAATTATCCACAATCGTGAGTGAGAGCGGGGTGCCCTGCTGCAACTTGTAGCCAAGTTGTCGTGATAATGGAGTATTTTTTAGAAATCGTATTCAGAAGCCGTTCGCCAATATCATACCAATCATATTTCTCGAAATCCATGTCTGATGATTTAAATATTATAACCCACACACAAGTATTATAATATCATTCTCATCTATATCATTTCTATTATTTTATTATTCATATTTATATATTATATTATTATTCATTAATATATTTACTTAATTTCATATATATTATTTTTAAATTATATATAAAATTAAAGGTTAAATTTTTTAATAAATTTATACATGTTTTACACGTTTTTTATGCAATGGGTCCTGAGAATCCTGAGTGCCTAGTCGGTCTATAGTGTTTAAGTACGCATTACGTCGGTTCGCGGCGGGTCCCAGCTTCATTGGTCCCGCATACCAGTCGATCCCAGGCCTTAAGAATCGCTTGTCTAGCTCTCGCGCGGCACGTACGGTGGTGGCCACTTATACATAGACGCCGCATTGTGCCCTTATATGGGCGCGGTGGGTGGCCGGCGGGGCGATTGCCGCCGCGCTGTGTGCGCCCTCACCCTCCCATGTCTCGAGAGCCTCGCCAACTCGGTAATATATATAGGGTTTCCTCTTTATAGTAGTAATGAGTGGCCCTATCAATCTCATATCATACTTAGTACTCATTTAATATTATGTATTCTATTATATTATATCATATTTTATATACTATTATTCTATACCCTTACTATTTCTTTTTTTCGTATTCTATTATGCTACTCTATATATTTTTTTGAGGTATATTCGGGTCGGTTTACCCTCCAGCGGCCTTTCATATCGACGTATGGTACCGGTAACGGCTATGCGTATGCCCTCCTACTTCTATGCCATCTCTCTCTTCTATAATTTTTCGTAGTCCCTTTTCTTGTATAAAACTATATTTCAAATGGTAACCGTTTAAGTAAACTATTACAATTTTATTGTGAGAAGCTGCATAAATCAATAACTCGGATTCTATTATAATATACCCATTTATATTATAAATCAGCTATCATTCTCACGCAATTACGGCCAACAACTTTAAATAGCCTTGATTTCTTGCCCCTTGGGCCTTTCGCTCTTTTAATCCTTAATTTCATCTCTGAAATCATTTGGCTCCTCCTCTACTTACTGTTTCTTAATACGTCCAAATTCTTAACATGCATGCAGGTCGAGCGTACATCAGATTATCATCTTATTTCATATAATAATATATTGCGCAAGCGCACAGACATTATTCACGTTACCCTCCACGCTGTTTCTCTCGTATAACGAGAAAATACGAGAATTCCTACACGGTGACACGAAGCTTTTCTTTGTGTAATGTCGAACATTTACGAAAGAAATTTGAACAAAAAAGAATTTGAATTAATCTTCTTCTTCTCGTCTCGCTGTTTTCTTCGTTCTCTTCTTCCTCCCCTCTTCCTCTTTACTTCTCGCCTTCTGTCCTCCGCTGTCCTTTCTCTTTGTGTCGTCTCGTTCCTCATCCTCCGCTCTCCTCCTCTTTCCTCCTTTTCTCTCTCGTTTTTTCTCCGCCCATTCTTTTCTCCTCATCTCTGCCTCTCCTTCTCTATATATATCTAATACTATCTATTATCTCATCATTACTTTGACCTGTACTATTCTATGACCACTACTACCTCCATCTATATATTTAATACTGCGCTGAGGTCTATCTTATACTCACTTTCTACTTATTTATACTTCTTAGCCTTACCTGAGAGCCTGATATTCACTACTACTACCCTCTTACACACTTGCCTTCCCTACCGGCGCTTTATTACTACTATACCCTTCTTCCTCCAGTACCTGTTCTCATTATACTAACAAGTTCCGTATATACACTCCTCTTATGTCCACTATCTATACCACTTTTACATTCTTCCTATAGTATACTAGCTACTACGCTCTCGTTACTACCTCAATATACTTTTGCATATTCACCTTCAGTACGCCTACTCTTTCTTTACTTATATCTATATCTATATATATTCTATATTTCTATATATATCTTCTATTTTCATACCTTTTCATTATTTCTATCTATATAATTTATCATCTCTCTCTCTCTATCTATTTTCTATATCTATACCGTCTAATATCTCTATATACACCTACCAAGTATGATCTTCTAAGGTAGGCCGCTGATATATATATATCCATACTCTCTTAATATTATGCTATCTCTCTATATATCTCTCTCTCTTCTTTATATCTCATCATATCTATTATCTATTACTATATCTCTATCTATACTATTATCATATTATAGTCTATCTGATTATTCTATATATATTCACATTCTATCTCTCTATCATATAGCTTATATCTATATCTCTATATAATATATAATCTAGCTTCATTTATATCTATATTTCTATCTTATATCTCTCTCTCTTTATATATATATTATTACTACTCTCTAATCTCTTATATCACTCTACTATCTATATATTACTCTATTATACATCATATATATTATATACTACATTATCTTCTATATATTCTAATATTATATCTCTCTATATATATATAATTATATATAATCACTAATTATATTTATCTATATCCTTCTCTTCTCTATATCTATATTATATATATCTATCTATATATTAATTCTATATCCTCTATCTTACTCTCTATCTCTTCAATTATCTATTATATCTATCTTATATATCATCTATATATATATATTGCCCGTTCTATATATCTGTTTGATCTATATTGTATTGATATTAGTCTGTCTAATATTATATTTGTATGTTCTGTCTAGTATTACGTATTTCATTTGTTCATGTATCTGTCATGTCTGTACTAGTATTGTATAATGCCTATCTCTGTTAGTCTATGTCTGTTGTTTTGTCTATACTCTGTTTTGTCTGTTGTATAGTGTTAGTTTTGAATATGTATGTCTGTATGTCTGTCTGTCTGTCTGTTACCCCCGGCTACCTGCCTCCCTCGCCGTGCACCCCTCTATACTATTCTCACCTTTGCGCCCTCATCCCCTCTTATGCTTCTTTATATTTCCCGCCTCGATATTCCAGTCCGTTTCCCCCTCCGTTTCCTTTCGGTGGGTGAGGCCGGCTTGAGCCCGCGGTGTGGGGACCGGTCACGGCCGGGTATGACGGTTTGGTCAGCCGGGGGTGAGGAGGGGGTATCAACTTTCTTTACTTCTCCTCTTCAGGAGCTTTTTTTTGTGCATACTATTATTTATTATATATATCTATATATTCTCTATCTATATATATATATATTCTATATTTATATATATCATATATATAATATATTATCTACTATATATTATATATATACTATATATATGCTCTTACTCATTAATATCATATTCTACTATTATCTATATATATATCTATATTAAATCTACTATATATCTTTATTATCTCTCAATTATTATTACTATATTAATATTATCTATATTAATATATTATATATATTATAGTATATATATATATATCTCTACTCTATAATTCATATATTATATTATTCAGTAGTATATAATATCAGTTATATTATCTATATTATATAATTTATTTATATCTATATTATAAATATATCTATATTATATATATTCTATTTATATAATTATTTATTCTATTATAATATATATTATACTACTTACTTATATATATATATATATATATATATACTCTATTATATATATATTATTAATAATATTATCTTATATATCTATATTACTCTTCTATCTTATATATACTATATATTATCATATAGTCTCTTCAACTCTACTAATATTACTATAATTATATATATTTTATATATACGAAGTATATATATAGTATATATATATATATATATATATATATATATATATAAATATATATATAATATATATATTATATATTATATCTTATCTTCATTATATATCTATCATTTTATATATTAGGCTTATAATTATATAAGTTGCGCAGATTCAGTATAGAAACTTCAATAATTAATGTATCGTTATTTTAATAATTTTAGGGTAAATACATAAACTTTTGGGGTAAACCTAAACTATACTAACCTTACACCTAACTAACCTAAACTCACTTACCTAACCTATAACTCAAAGCTTACCTAAATTCCTAACCTAATATTTCTCATACGGAGTCAATACCCATCTTAATCAAATGTCCTATATAATATATATTCTCTATCTCTTATATTATCCTATATATACCTCTCTTAATCTTTTAATCCTACTTATCTTCTATTATATATATCTCTATTATATCATTATTCTAATTCTCACTATATCTATATCTAATCTATCTCTTATATATATCTATCTATATATATAATAATAATAATATATCTATTTATATTTTTATATATATATTTATATATATTATAACTTATTATATACTATATATATATACTCATCTATATATAATTATACTCTATTTCTTTTTCTTACTTCTCTTCTGTTCTATCTTCGCCGCCCCTCCCGTTCGCTTTGTCGGCTTTCTTTCTACTTCGGCTACGTTTGTCGCTCCCTCCCCGCGACCATGTCCTTTGGCCTTTTGCCCCCTGTGTCTGCTTCTTCTGTTTTCTGCAGTGTCTGCTTTTTCTCTTCCTCTTCTCTTTTCTCTTCTCTTCTTTCTCTCTTTCTCTTTCTTCTCTTCTTTCTCTTCCTCTTTATTCTCTTCTCCTTCTACTTCTCTTCCTCTCCCTTTCTTCTCTATCTTCCTTTTTCTCTCTTCTATTCTCTTCTCTCTCCTTTTCTTTCTTCTCTTACCTTCTCTTCTCTTCTCTCTCTTCAATTATGCCATTTTTCTTCTCTTATATTTCTCACACCTTTCTTTTCTTCTTTCCTTTCTTCTTTTTTATTCTCTCTATTCCTCTTTCTTCTTCTTTCTCTTTCTTCTTTTTTCTTTTTCTTTTTCTATTCTTTTTTCTCCTTTTTCTCTTCTCTTCTATTCTCTTCCTTTTCTTATCTTCTCTTCTTGCTTCTTTTCTCTTCTTTCTCTTTTCTTTTCTCTTTCTTCTCTTCTCTTTATCTCTTCTTTACTTTCTCTTCTCTTTCTTACTCTTCTTCTTCTCCGGTTGGGCGCCCCTTCTCCCTTTTTTGGTCTGGGTACGCCGCTCCCCCCGTTTGGCGCTGTGGTTCCCCGCATCCCCTCTCCTCTCTCCTCTACTCTCCTCTCTCTCTCTCCTCTCTCTCTCTCCTCTCTTCCCCTCTCCTCAATCTTTTATTTCCCACCCTTCCATCTTTTTCTTCTCCGTTGTCGCCCTTCCGGGCTTTTCCTCTGGGCCCCTCATTACACTTCCCCCTCGTGGTTTTTCCCACGCCTTGACTTTTCTGTTCTGTCTGTGATCCGTTCCCTCCTTCCGCTTCGTTCGTCTGCCTGCCTTTTCGCTCTTCTCGCGTCGGCCGTCCTCTGCGCTTCTCACGCTCAGGTGCTATGCGTTTGTTTGCGGCACGCTATTGTACGCGTGGCCTGTGTATCTTTTCTGTCGACCGTTGTGCTTACTGGCTGCTCCTTTCCCCTTCTGCTGCTACGCCCGCTTATTCCTGGATTTTACGGTCTGCCGCTTCTCTTTTTCTTCTTTAGCTTTATCTGCTTTAAGCTGGTTTTATCCCTTTGAGCTCCTATGCGTTCCCTACCGACTTCTTTGTAATCAAGTATACCTGCCACTAATAGTATATATTAGTGAGTATAGGTAGTAGACTATTTACTGCTGTTAGTCAATTTCACGGCGAGGCGTAAGTACGCACTAGGGTAATACCGTTACCAATCTTCATAATATTATTCGCTTTTATACTTATGTTACTCCTCAATTACCTTACTAGCTTCTCCTCTTATATATATATATTTATTATTAATTATATTAATTATATATATATATTTAAAATCAAAGAGAACTTTATTAATATTTCAACTTTATTTAATTTTGTAACAAAAGTAGAATTATGAAAGCATAAACTGCCAGGGTGCGTGTTGGTTTGTGCTGGTAATCTTTTCACACTTTCACCATCACTCCATATTTCACTCGAAAAGAATACTATCTGATAGAAGGGGTTTTTTTCAGCTCACCTTGCTCATCTCGGCTGCGATAGAGAAATTAAGATATTTTCTTCTTTGACTCACGACTTTCCCTAAGCAGCTCACTTACACTTCTCCAAGTTAATTTAATATTTTCAAAGTTTTCTTTAGTTAATTTCATTTCGTTTACGCTTTTTTGTAAATAATTAATTAAAAGAAATGTAGTCGAAAGAAATGTTGCTTCTCCATGTGTCAGATTTTAAATGATACATAATTTAAATATAAATTCTTAAAAATTTTTTAATTTTTTTGAATAATAATAATAACTTTTTTTTATAAAGGTTACAATTAAACCTAACAACATTAAGAGCGCTGAGCTGGTTCTCCTCTTAAATTCAATTCCTCATAGTTTTTTAATAGTAGTTTCCTCTGCTATTATATAAGATCACCTTCATGACTTTTCACATATCTTCTTGCCATGTCGCTTGCTGCTGTGTGCCGCTCGCTCGTTCGACTTAGCTCGCATAGTGCTCGATCGCTCGTGGTCGCCGTAGCTGCTGTCGTAGCTAGTCGCCTTACGCTCGCTGTTCGGCTTGCTCTGAACTCTTGTACTTTTAATTGCTTTCTTTTCAGGCTCGCCCTTCTATGTTCCGAGTTGCGGCCTTCGACTAAGCTCCTCCACACTCGATGAACAGTCGAATCATATATTAGTCATCGCTATGTCGTATTATAGCTTATGATCGCTACGCATCGATAGTATACTTAGCTCGCCCGTAAGCTAGTAGTACTAAGCCTAGCGGTATAGTACTATTGATATATATCCTGACGCCTGAGCGCGTAAGCGGCTTACGCTATATATAGTACGTAGAAGCTACAGTATATATAGCGCGTGCAGGGGATAGAACATAGTACTGAGCGCGCGCGGGACGGGGGGCTAGTGACTAGGCGGTATACGTCTGGTATATATATAGTGAGTAGGCTAGTCTAGTATAGGGGTAGTGAGAGTATATTTTTTATCTTGTACATATTTTGTTAGTGAGTGAGAGTGTAATTACTATGTTATGTTATTATACTTATTTTGACTTTATTGTAGTGTACTTATATTTGGCCATAGGTATTTATATATATTTATTATTATTTATTATCAGTATATATAATATATATATATATATACGCTATACTTTATACTATAGTTGCGAATATATTATATATTAGTTGTTAACGTATATACTGGAGTGAGTTTATTTTTATATCGTTTGTTTATTATACCTTAATTTAGGTATAATATATATATAATAGTAATATAGTATTTTATAATATATACGAAGTATTATTAATTCGCGGTGCTCATTATCTATTAATATCTATTACTTATTTTTTATTTTTTTTAGTAGATTTTTATTTATTTTTTTTTATTTAGGAGTTTTTAGAGTAGTGAGTCTGTAAGTGACCCGAAGGGTCACTTCTGAGTATTTTTTTTTTTTTTTTCTTGTTTGCTTTTTTGTTTTTTTTGTTTTGTTTTCTGTATCCCGGTTTTATTATATTATATATATTATATTTTGATAATTATGTTTATCCCGAGTATATAGTTTTTTTTTTTGTTTATAGTTATTTGATAGTGTATTATTTTTGTTATAGTTATTATTAGTATATTATTTTTTTTTGTGTATTTATTTATTATTATTACTTATTGTTTGTATAGGTATATTTTTGTTATGATTTATATTTTATATAGGTTATTTATATATTATCTATTATATATTATCACTATATAGTGAGATATATTATATATATTATATATATCTATCTTCCGTATTATTATTTCTATTTGTTTGTATTAGTTTATTTTTAGCGAGTATATATATATAATATAATATATTAGTATTTATTATTTTATTTTATTTTGAGGTATATATATATATTTTATTTTTTTTTTTTTTTTTTTTTTTGCTTTTTTTGTTTTGTTGGTTTTTTTTTTTTATTTTTGTTGTAGACTTTGTGTATAAATATTTAGTGACTATACTCATACTTTTTTTTGTGTGAGTATTTAATTATATTTCATATGTATTTATCTCATATGCCGATATATACTTTTTTCAGTGAGTTTTATATATATATTATGCTTGTTTTTATGGTTTTTGTTTTAATGTGGTATATAATATATATATTACCATTACTTATTTTTTCTTAATTATTATATACTTTTTTTTATCTATTTATATATTTGTGTTATATATTATATATATATTTAATTTTTATTATGTTTTTGTATAGACTCGTTCCCTATATTTATAGCCGCTTTTATTTTCATTCTATTTTTTTTTTTTAGAACTACTATATCTATATTTTATATTATATATTATATTTTATACTTAAGCTGTGGGGCCGGTAAATCATATTTATTAGGTACCGAGTATCATTTATATATGTATTTATGTTTTATTATATTATATATTTATATATAGCTTATTATATTGTATTTATGTGAGTATTTTATATTTTTATTATTGAGTATTTATTTGTAGCTATATTACGTATTTATTTGATATATACTATATATATATATCTATTTATATATACATATTTATACCTATTTATTTATTTTATTTGTTTCTTTACTGCTATCACAACATTCTTATACCTCTGCTATCTAATCTTGGTTCAAATTTACTTTACTATTTTTATCTCTCTTACTATTTTTTCATTTCGATATACCTACTATA
>JABUQX010030241.1:17500-20000 GCA_015478945.1 Trachelipus rathkii
ATATATAATATATTATATATATAATATATATATATATTATATATATATAATATATATATATATATATATATATATATATATATATATATATATATAAAGAGACAGTAAGAAGACGCAGAATCCAATCTAGAGTGTCCCATTCAAACCATAAAAATTAAGAATTAAAAAGAATAATTTTAAAATAATTAATGTAATTAATGAATAGTAAATTATATTTAAGAAGCCCACATTGGCCTAACCTAGACTGCCCCATCCCAATAACAATAATTAATAAATTAAAAAACGCATTGGCCCTCTAGAATGTCCCAATCAATCTATTATACTTAATAAATAAGAATAATAATTCAGAAGCCGCATAGGCCTATCGAGACTGTCCCAGTCAACCCATAATAATTAATAATTAAGAATAATAATTAAGAAGCTGCATTAACCCCTCTAGAATGTCCCAGTCAACCCATAATATATAAGAATAATACTTAAGAGCCGCATGATCTATTTAGACTGTCCCAGTCAACCCACATAAAAATTAATAATTAATAAGCTCATTGACCCCTAAAGACATGCCCAGTTGCAACCCATAAAAATAATAGAATAGAATAAAACTTAAGAGAGTCAGCATAGGCCTATTCTAGACTGTCCCAGTCCAAGCCAATAATGAATAATATTTAAAAAATAATAATTAGAAGCCACATTGATCCTTCTTGAATGTCAAAATCAACTCAAAATAAATAAGAATATACTTTAAGAACCGCATGGTCTTTTTTAGACTGTCCCAGTCAACCAATAAAAATTAATAATTGAGAAGCCGTATTGGCCCCTCTATAACGTCCCAGTCAACCCATAAAAATTATGAATTAAGAATAATTTTTTATAATATTAATGTAATATTTTTTGTGATTCTAATAATCGTATATAATAATATTAAAAATATTTTTTTGAAAATGTTTTATTTTTACCTATTTAAAAATATAAATAATGATCAAATTTTGCTTTGCTCAAAAATCATATTATAGTTATAGAAAATAATTAAAATTAAATTTTCCTTTTTTTTCAAAATTAATTTTTAATTTTTAAAAAAAAAAAACTTTTTTAATGGGGTTGGGGGAACTTGGAAAAAAAAAAAAAAACCAAAAGTTTTAAATAGATAGGCCCATGCGGCTTCCGAATTATTATTCTTATTTATTAATTATTATGGATTGACTGGGACATTCTAGAGGGGTCAATGCGACTTTTAATTATTATTCTTAATTATTAATTATTGTTGGTTGACTGGGACAGTCTAGGTAGGCCCATGTGGCCTCTTAATTATAAATACTATTCATTAATTACATTAATTATTATTAAAAATTATTCTTAATCTTAATTTTTAGGGGTGGCTGGGACATTTTAAAGGACCAATGCGCTTCTCATTATAATTTTTTAAATTGGTCGACTGGGACAGCCTAAAAAGGACCATGTGGGCTTCTTAATACTATCTATTTATAATGAGTTGACTGGGATCATTCTAGAGGGATCCATGTGGCTTAATTATTATTTTTAATTATTAATTATTATTGGTCGACTGGGACAGTCTAGATAGGCATGGTAGAAATTTATACTGTGAGATAGGCCCATGCGGCTTCTTAAATATTATTTTAATTTATTATTTATTATGGGTTGACTGGGACATTCTAGAAGGGCCAAATGCGGCTTCTTAATTATTAATTTTAATTGGTTGACTGGGAGAGTCTAAAAAGGACCATGCGGCTTCTTATTATTCTTATTTATTATGAGTTGACTGGGGCTTCTTAATTATTATTTTTAATTATTAATTATTATTGGTTGACTGGGACAGTCTAGATAGGCCCATACGGCTTCTTAAGTATTATTCTTATGTACTATTTATTATGGGTTGACTGGGACATTCTAGAGGGGCCAAAGCGGCTTCTTAATTATTAACTTTTATTGGTTGACTGGGACAGTCTAAATAGGACCATGCGGCCTCTTAAGTATTATTCTTATTAATTATGGGTTGACTGGGACATTCTAGAGAGGTTAATGCAGCTTCTTAATTATTATTCTGAATAATAATTAAGAAGCTGCATTAACCTCTCTAGAATGTCCCAGTCAACCCATAATAAATAAGAATAATACTTAAGAAGCCGCATGATCCTATTTAGACTGTACCAGTCAACCAATAAAAATTAATAATTAAGAAGCCGCATTCGCCACTCTAGAATGTCCCAGTCAACCCATAATAAATAATAAATAAGAATAATATTTAAGAAGCCGCATAGGCCTATCTAGACTGTCCCAGTCAACCAATAATAATATAATATATATAAATTTAAAAAAATTAAATTTAAAACAAATAAAATAAAATTAAAAAAAGGAAAAAAAAAACCGCATTGACGCCTCTAGAATGTCTCAGTCAACCTCATATATATATATATAATCATATATAATATATATTTACAGAAAGCCGCATAGGCCATCTAGATTGACATATAACAACATATAT
>JABUQX010030241.1:32500-40000 GCA_015478945.1 Trachelipus rathkii
ATACTATCTTTACACTGTGGAGTGTGTTAATGAATAAAAAAATATAGTTGCTTACACCACTTATATATCTTACAGTTGCGTCTATTTCTTGAAGGATTTCCAATAGCATATAGATAAGATTTTCAAAACTGCTTAAAAAATATTCCATCATGTTATAGTTAAAACACACGCTTCTTTCTAATATGAACTTTACACATCAGTATACCTATTGTGAATGGAAAAGGTCTTCCTTCTACATCCTTTATATGCACTCTTACATAATCAATTTGGCACCTACTTAAGGCGAGATAGTGAACATTGGGGAATGTTATAACTCTGCTCTCTTTAGGAAAATACACTACTCTTAATAAAGGGGCCTTAGTGTCCCCTACATATTGATGATCCACTATGTCGGTGTAAAAATATGCAATGCCTGGGCGTTTGAGCATCTCGGAGGGGGTGCATGCATAATGTAACACCCTATCTTGTTCATCGATTAGTTCCTTCCGAGATATGGGGTGATTCTCTACCAACAGTATAGCCCTCTTCACCATAATAGGGATATCATGAAGGATATCTAAAAGCCCATCACGTTCCTGGATGTGTTTTCGTTGGCATGATGACCGTTTGAGAAAGAACACATCCCTGTTTCATAGGTTAACCCCAACTAATGACCTTAGCGTAATTAATACTTCATCTTCAGAGGGCTGAATAGCTGTGTTGTAAACTAGGTCCCTGCACATATTACTGCTCTTAAAGAGCATGTCTAAATAACTGAAAATAGCAGGTACCGATTGAAAATACGCCTTCCTCAGTACAAATTTTTCATAGTAGTATTCTTTTCTACCAATCGTTACACGGTTCAGATCACCTGTGTTTTTCACTTCTAATATAGTTTCAACACATTCTACACTTCTGTAAACCACCATCCAGTAAAGATTGTGGGGAACATTCTCCATATTGGTGTTTAATATCATCTCACACAGCCCTACTTCATACACGTCTCTTTCAATCTCAACAGGATTCATTAACTCGGTTGTGAAATCAGAGAGTTTATTATCAGAATGTAGATTAAACGAAGCCGATGAAGGCAAGGTTAAATAGAAGTGATCTGCACTCTCCATGATTACGATGAATACTGATTAATGATTCTTAATTTCACTTGCTTTTATATAGGAGTTAAACTTTGCATGGTACCCCACCCATTTTACCAAATACTGTTTATTTCTACCCCTACCTTTTGTACCCTTTCAATTTTATATACATTACTTTCAGTATTGAAGAGTATTTTTTGTATTTCTTGTTTATAAAAACCTCCTTTTATCTTTTCACCATCTAAATCCTCCACATAATATAATTTTAAGCCAACATCAGGGAAGTCCCGAATATTATGAACTTTAAAAACTTCTACGGACCATCCTGATTCATAACCTTTTCTAAACCTTTCTTCCGCTCTGGAAACTCTTACATAATCACCCACGTTTATACCTGAATTATCTTTAATTTTTCTGCCCCTTCGATGTTGTTGTTGTTGCTGTTGGGTCACTGGTTTTAATTTAAACATTTCGAAAGGGGTTGTCTTTATAGTTCTGTGAAATGATCTATTATAAGAAAAAGCGAGATCACCCAGAATTTCAAGGTACTTAAAAGTATTCATCCGGGTGAAGTATCAATGAATTTGCTCTTTAATCGTGCGTTGGACTCTTTCAACTATTGCAGATTTATTTACTGAAAATGTGTTGTAATACCCCATATCATACTCTTTAACTAGTTCTTGAAATTCTCGGCCTAGAAATTCAGAGCATTTATCCGTCCACAGCATTCTAGGCCATCTACAATCACCCTCTATAATTTCTCTCAGCGCCTCTGTCACAGTAGCTGATTTTTTTTTTATCTTTTAAAGGTTTTAACCATAAATATCTGGAGTAAATGTCAATTGTGAACAGTACGTATTGCAATCTTTCATTATAAGAACTATATTTAATCATTTCAGACAAATCCAGTTGCCACACACTAACGAGAAAAGGGGCTATGGTTTTCCTGGTTGGAAATTTTCTACGAACAGGTTTATGTAGAGTGTAAGCTTCCTCACCCTCTAAATATTCCTCCTTCAACTCTTTCTTCTCAATGTCAGGAAACCTTGAGGCAAACCTTGTGAAACCGCCAAAGCTACTAGGTTCTTTGACATTATAGTAATATCTTTCGACCGCCTCCTTTGCCTCCATGTTTGATACTAACATAAGTAATATATATATAAGAAAGAAATATATAGAGTTATATATATATGTTATGTTGTTATATATATATATATATATATATATATATATAGGTATATGAGTGCTGAAGTTATAAGCATATATATATATATATTGAAGAGGTTAGGTGAGAGTCTTGAATAACCACCTTCAATAATAGATGAATCTTAGATGATGAAGAGAGTGAGCGTTGTCACGATAAAGCGGCGTTTCTTCCCGGAGGTTGCTTAGGGATTTCGCGGTGGAGGCTCACCCCAGATCGGCAAACCCAAAGGATAATCATGATCAGGACCCTGATCTGAAGGGATCTGCAGTTTGTGGAGCTGACAGCAAACTAAAGAGGCAAATAGACACATTAAGGTCACGGGAGAAGTGCCTGACCACTCTGTACTTTACGTGCAGTTGGTCCGCACCTGCAGTGAGAAACATGGTACTGGCGGCAACAGGATGACCAACAGAGGCAGCTCCAGAAGAAACCTTTGATTACGGCTGGTCGGTGATTTGATGGCTGTTCGGCGTGATTTGATAGGTGTTCTGCAATCACATTTAGCGGCGCCTCATGCAGCCGTTGAAAATTGCCATGCTACCCAGTGGCACTGGTCTACCTAGGTCACCACTTTGGTGGTTATGCTTTGAGCTTGTAGGGCGCCGGCATGTCAACCAAAAAGGTTTAAAAGTAAATAGTTTATCGTGCAGCTGAAACGATAACAGATAAAAACACGGACCCCAGTAACCGCTGGCAAAAGAGATAAATCACATAGATGCTTTGCAAGGTTTTAAGCTTTCTCATGTAATTCAATAAGAATCCATGTAATTTCTAAAGCAATTAGAAATCGTCGTTGTCGTGCGAAAATGGCGGCAAGATAAGATGAGAGAAGCCGCTTCAAAAGTGTTGCCGGTCTTGATTTAGGTTTCTGCCATGGTGAGAAAAGAGAGTTCGTTTATAAACTTCATTTTTGCATATGCGCGCTATTGTTGGTAAATGATTCAACCGCTGTGTTCTCTACAATATATATATATATATATATATATATATAAGGTTATATATATATATATAAGAGCAGCAGCAGCAGTATATATATATATATAAGGGGTATATATATATATATATATATATATATATATATATATATTAGTGAATGGACCAATAACCGCAACGGCAACCGTAACCGTAACCTCAAATGGGGAACAACCAGCACATATTTTGACAACCGCAACTGCAACCGCAACTGCGATTGTCACTGGTCTACACAACCGCAACTGCGCAACCGCAACCGCGGTTTTCACTGGTCTTTACAACCCCAACTGCGGTTGTCAGGAAGTTATCTTTTAAGACATGCTATCAAACCTTTTCTCTCTCTCTCAAAAAAATTTCCTCTCTCTTCTCTCTCTCTCTCTCTCTCTCTCTCTGTTTATTAAATGAAAAACAAGGATTAAATTTGCCTTTACTCCTCAAATACTTCCAAGATAAGACGACTTACTAGTTCTGATTTTACACTAATTGAAAAATGTATTACCTTATTGGAGATATTTGAAGAGATTAAAAAGTTAAGCTTTCATTCGTCCTCTATATCACAAGTAATTTCTTTTATTGTGTCGTTAAAAACTCTTCACCAGAAGAGTAGGTCCATGATCACTTGTGAGTGTATGATCGTGTATCAAAGTGAGTTCGAGGTTCTCTCATATATATATATATATATATATATATATATATATATATATATAATATATATATATATATATATATATATATATATATATATATATATATATATATATATTATAGGCCTATAAGGGGTACAACTTATAATTATTTTTGTCCTAAGGGTAGGCGATCAAAAAAGTTTGGAGATCGCTGCTCTATATCACAAGTTATTCCTTTTATTGTCTCGTTATAAAACTCTTCACCAGACCTCAAATTTCGAGGCTGAAGAGGAAATTAAATCAGATGTACAAAAATAATAAATTCGGAGTTAACTCAAAGATTTGATAATTTGGAAAAGCAACTACATGTATTTCATAGCTACGTATCTAGATCCTCGATATAAAGTGAAATTTTTTACAACTTCTTATGTTTTGAAGGAAGTTCAGGAAGAAATAACAAAACAATGTAAGGAACTTTCTTCAGAATATGGAAAAGATATATCTATTAACAGACATCCTTAAAGAATTTAAACTGCAGAAATAAAGCACCCTACAACATCCAAGCGAAAAACTCTGTTTGAAACCATGAATTCTCATTTAACAGCAAGTAGTGATGATGATACAGAAACAGAGCTTAATGAAAATGCTTTGGATGAAATAGCAAAATATCAAAAAGAAAAAAAGGATCGATCTCGAAGATGATCCTCTAATGTGGTGGAGAAAGAACAAACATAACTTCAAAGAGTTGAAGATGATGGCCAAAAGATATTTGTCATGCCCATCTAGTGCTGATTAATTTATGACGATTTCAGCGGTGCTGAATTAATTTATGACGAGAAAAGGATGAGATTAACAGGAGAAAATGCAGAAAATTGTTATTCCTTAAATCCAACTTGCCGCTTCTAAAAGTTACAAACACGAATAACTAAAGAAGCATCTTTAGTCGGATACTTTCTAGTTTCCATACATAGGAGGATGGGGAAGTGGATGGTGTTGTGCATTGTCCATGGGTCCTCGTCCCGCACCCTGGTAACTCTTGTAAACAAAGGCTAAATTGCACATTAAAAGACCAGAAATTTAAAAATTTTCAAGGTTATAATAATAATAATAATAATAATAATAATAATAATAATAATAATAATAATAATAATAATAATAATAATAATAATAATAATAATATTATTATTATTATTATTATTATTATTATTATTATTATTATTATTATTATTATTATTATTATTATTATTATTATTATTATTATTATTATTATTATTATTATTATTATTATTATTATTATTATTATTATTATTATTATTATTATTATTATTATTATTATTATTATTATTATTATTATTATTATTATTATTATTATTAGTAGTAGTAGTAGTAGTAGTAGTAGTAGTAGAACTTAGTTTCATGAAGAATAGATTTTTTGCAATTTTCGGATATAAGGCAAGTAGCATAAGTTTCTATTGTGTGAAGAAGTCAGAAATTCTTGAAAGCAGCGTCCTTGAAATATTAGAACACTGAAAAGATAGAAGAGTCGCGGCTAGGTAAAAATTCAGCTTGCTCCATCACTTATATATATATATAGCAGCAGCAGCAGTATATATATATATATATATATATATATATAGATATATATATATATAGTAGTGTATATATTATATATATATATATATATATATATATATATATATATATATATATATATATATATATATATATATATATATATATATACATGTATGTGTGTGAAATGACCTTAAGTTCTACAAAAAATTTTATAAAGCTTCTTTATATATGGTTATATATATATATATATATATAGAGAGTAAGTATAAGTTACAGTTGGGCATATATATATATATATATATATAGGTATAGGTATTATGGAGAGTATATATATATATATATATATATAGCAGAGTATATATATATATATAATATATATATATATATATATATATATATATATATATAAGAAAGAGGACAGAAAACTAGAAAGATTTGAACAGTTAATTAGATGTTTAAAATTTAAAAAAATTATTTTTATTAAAACAATAGAATATCAAATCCAATATCCAATGATGGAAAATTCACAATATAGAGCAGTTGCAAAATTGATATTATTAAAAAGTAATTTCCTTGTTAACGCAAATTTATCAACTACCGTTTGAATAAAAATAATCATAATTGTCAAAACAAATAAATTTTCTGTGTACACTCATCATAGCCACCCCGTTTAACCTGTCGTCTTCATAGTACTTAGTGCAAATCGTCTTGATCCCTTCTGCAAAGTGCTGAAAAGCACTCTAAAATCAATTGGTGGTGCATGGCTGGGCGAGTAGTATCATCAAACTCTTTTTCGTCGACGGAAGGTTCAGTCTCCTTTAAGACTTGGGAGATAATAAGATCTTTTTAGTTCTTCACTACCAGTTTCTGGTCCATCCAAATTTTGTACCAAAGTTCTAGCTCTTCCTATGCCTTCTAATTGGTAAAAACTATAAAATGAAGCTGTCTTTTCCTTTAACTCATCGGATTGTTATGAGTAGCATGCGAAAAGGATGTAGATATATGTCAATGCATAAAGCAGGTGTATATTATAGAAAACCGTAATTCCAAAAAGAAGTTATAAAATCCAGATACGAAGTTATTAAAGACGTCTCTCCAGACTTCCGTGGATTTGTTGCCGCATGGTTGCTGCGGTGCTTCGCTCAACAAATATCACTGTGGTATATTCAGATCACCCCCAGCTGCTCGGCTATTTCGGCCAACTTTAACCCTCCATCCAAGATTTTCACGAGCCGCCACTGCTCCTAACCATTTCCACAATATGTTGAATGTGCTGCGAGGTTTTGACGATATCCAAAGTGTTAGATTGGAGAGCATTTACAACTGGCTCTAACATCGCAGAGTATTTCGCGATCAATATCATAGCCATGATGAATGACGACTTACATACCGCTGCATGCAACTGAAAAGAGCTTTTTTTGTGGCGGAATTTTCTTCAATGAAAGGATTTCTAATGCTTGCATCATTCGTACAAAGTGCTTCTTAAACAATCTGATGCACCTGTGTTGTTCAGATCTTCTGGTCTGGCATCGGCTTGGGATGTTTGGCATTAATTTTCTTCTCAAGACACTATCGCGAAAAAACGTAATAATGTCCTTTGCTGATTTCTGGTATTGTGTTCAAATCATTTACTACTAGATTTTGTTTGTGTGAAGAGCAATGAAAGAATAATGAATTTTTATACTTTTTCCTCAATATTGCTTGGACACCTCCTTTGCCAGACATCGTAGAACAGCCATCGAAACCCAAGCCCACGCATTTCTTGGGATCCAGTTCTTCGGTCGTGACAAAATTGTCAATGGCTTTTGCAATGGTTTTTGGGTCAAGCGCTTTCAGCTCTACAAAGCCAATAAATTTCTCTTTGACTTCATCGGACTCTTTGTCGAAATAGCGCAACACTATGGAAATTGTTCCTTTCCAGAAATATCTGCGGTTTCATCTTCTTGCTAGTAAGCTATACGTGCACGCTTCATTTACCTTATTAACGATGCTTTCCTTTATAGTAGTACCACATAGAGAAATGATCTCATTCTGAATCTGAACTGAT